>QNGE01001450.1:19319-34557 GCA_008508345.1 Paragonimus westermani | reverse complement strand
AGTCTCTGCGTACTAATGCAATGATCTGCAACAATGATGTGTACAGAGCTAGCCGGATTTTGATGAGTTGAAACGCTTGTTTATATGGCTCGTTATTCGTTCATATATGTTACACCTAATTACGTGATATACAGACATGTTTGTATTGGCGTTATTATCTTTTGGCGATAAGTAACCCTCGCGCCAATAATCGGTGATCCGAACAAAGTCCGCTCCTAAACCTACCCGAAACAACCTTGATTCAATTCCAACTGATTCCCCAGTTTGTAATAGTAGGGTAGGAGCCGTCTATAACGCTCTAAACAGCCAATTGTGTATTTGATAATATGAATACTTACTACGATTCACACAAGGAATATTGCATTGCATGTCTGATGGATCCGCATCTCATATAAACTACCGTGTGAGCAGTGCGAAAGAGGTTTACCGCGGTACTAAATCGATGTCGGATCCAACAACGTAAACGTAAAACAGCTATAAACGTCAGAACCGTTAATTTTAATGTTTCAGCATGAATGAAACTAGATATCCTAACTTCTGTCGAAACAAATTCGGAGGAATGGGTTCAACAAAAATGCACCAAACAAATGAGTAGAACGAACAATGCACCTTAGCAACATAATTTAAAAACTTGCACCAGCTGATTTCAACACGCGCAGTGTGTTCTAACAAACGATTTCAGCGAAAAATACACAGGTTCGAGACTGGGCATAAACTGCCCAGATCCAGTCAGTTTGTCCGTTTCGATGTCTGGTGGTTTCCTGTTGACCTGAAAGATAGTCATTGAAAACCGGGTGTAGCACAGCTCTTAGGGTTTATAGAAAGTACCGAGAACAAAGTAAAATAATAATCTAGCAGTACAGAATAAATTACTAATCTTACAGTTTCTTGAGTAGGTCAGAATCCAATAACACTTTGAGACGGTCCCCAAAAGAACAGCTAACAACCTCTAGCAGAAGGTCGTTCCAGTAGTTGCTAACTCTGTAAGAGAAGAACTGTTGTCTTAGGAAGGTCCGAGATCGAAGCTTATAGGGCTTCTTGTCGTGACCTCTTCGACTGTTATCACCTACTAGAGTGATGAATTGTTGCACGAGTCCTGTGCTAAAGAGAAAGTGTGTAAGAATTAAGTCACCGCGGAGTCGTCGAAACTCAGGTGGATAAAGATCGAGAATTTCCGGGCGAGACCCGTAGCAGAGATGCTGCAAGCCAGTGAGCATGTCGGTGGCCACTCACTGGACACGTTCAATGGCGAATATGTCCTTCTTCGAATCGGTGTAAACGACTTGATTGGCATAATCGGTCCCTTACAGACTTCGGGAAGCGTTTGAAAGGCGTGCTTTTCTATGTTGAGGAAGGCTCCTTCCATCATCTCGAGAGTAATAAAACCCCTTCTGGCGGCCAGCTGGTGATGATAAAAGAAGGATAAACCAGACGACGGCCAAATCCATAGGTCGTTTTTGAGGTCAACTTTTGCGACATCTGTCGCACTTAGTGCACCGTGGATCACGAATAGGTTTCGAAGGTTGCTCAGAGCCGAGTCGTTTAAAGGGAGACTCCAATCATCTGACCAGCACTTAATTCGACCGAGGTCAATTCGCAATGTATTGGGGTCACAAGCATTCCGGATTTCGAGTCACCAGCATAAAGGAGGGAGTTATTAGAGGTCATCTCGGGGAGAACATTGATATATATCAGGAAAATCGGTGGACTAATTGCCGATCTTTGAGGAACTTCCGGGGAAGGAGAAGAAAAGCCTGAACGGGTTTTTACTCTGAAAATTCTGGTTCCACGACAGGAAGCAATCCAGCGTAGAACCTCTCCTTGAATCTCATGAGCTCTTAGTTTATATGCAATAGGACCATATGGGTACGGTCAAATATTTTGACAAAGTCGAATAAATGGCATACGAGATATGATCATTTTCTCAACCATGAAGATTAATCTTCGGTTCTGCATGACCGATCGGGAAGAAAGCCGTGCCGAGTCGGATAGATAAACTTAGTTGAGAAGAAATGCCTAAGATTGACGCGTTTTAACAGTCGCTTCATTATCCTGCATGGCATTCTGGTAAGTCTGATCGGCCGATAACTCACAGGAGAGTGACGACCGTCTGTTTTAAAAGCAAGTGTGTGGCCTCTCCCCATGCCTCCGGAAGAGTGCCTGTCCGAAGTGTCTGTTTGAACATACTAAAGAGGAGCACCACGAAACCGAGGGCCGCTTCTTTGAGGATCCGTAATGAATCGCATCTGGCCCCATGACACAATGTGGATTTATCTAAAACAAGAGATCTTGAACATCGAGCTCAGAGAAGTTGACTGTCAGGAGAGGGTTTTGGAGGTTTCTGCTGGGGAGAATTTGATGTTAGTTTTGTGAAAACACATTGTAGACCGCTGAGCAGTGTTTTCTGAACACCTCGGCAACCACCTGGGAGTTGGAGGTGGTTTCTCCGTCGGGAAGCCGCAGAGAAAGCGCTGATAGCTTTATTCTTCTTTGGCGACGCATATACTTGAAAATAAAATCCTTATTCTGACGAGCTGCCAGTAGGATTTTTGACTGTACCTGTTGGGTGTGTTGCAAGATTTCCCGCTTGCATCTGTTTCGTACAGAGTGAAATGCTTCTATATCCCACGGCCAACCCGTCAGCTTCTTTTCAGAAAATAGACGAGAACGTACTCCAAGAGGACGAATAATGGTCCGCGGAAGCGGTGCATTAGAGGAGAAAGTCCATAGTTTTCGGGGAACAAATACCTCATCAGCTTCGTTGACGGCAGCTTTACAAGAGAGGTAGTTCAAGTTCACTGAGTCGGATGTAAGGCTGAGCGTACGTAAGAGCGTCCTTACTGCGTTAAAGTGTGTCTTCTGTAGTTTCGGAATGAAGTCTTTTTACAGCATTTTGGAGCTAGTAACAGACAAAATCAAAGGTTAGTAGCATTTGGTCACTTCGCTTCAGTAGTGGTTTGACTGCTACCCTATCTATTAGGCGAGCCTCGTTCGTGATGACCAGGTCAAGCTAGGAAGGTTTTTGTCCTGTGCGATGCCTTATGACTAATTTGACATGCTGTGTCCAGGATTTCTCATAGATCAACATTGCCAGGGGTTTCGAGAATCCACGGTCAGAGTCCTCAAGAGAAGTCGCTATAGAGTTGGGTGTGGGTGCGTTGGAGACACCCATAACAAGAAGATGGGAGGAACGCTGGGCATACGTGAGACGGTCTAGGGCGGCGAGGCTGGTCTTATCTTCGGATGCGGTGCACGACGGCGAACGGTACACAACTCCGACAAATAGCGCGTCACGTCTACGAAGTTAGAGTTTGAACCAAATCGTGTCGCACTTCTCTGGGAAGGTAACTTTCACTACAACAGCTGGAACCGGAAGCTTATGACTCCGGAAGACGACACATCTTTCTGTGCGCCCACCAGAAGCGTCCGTTCAGCACATAGAGTAACCAGGAACATGCAGCTCATTGTCATTGATATCCGCGGAGAGCCAGATATCTGTGAAGGCAAGACTGTGATTGTTAGTATCGTGGACTAGCTGTCTGATTTCTGGTAGTTTTTACGGAAGGCTCAGACGTTTTGTGTAAACGTACTTGAAGGCTACTTCCCCGTTTGTCTCGATGCAGAAAAGAAGAATTGCACGAGGAAGCGTTGGAGAAAGCAGCCTCAGTAGCGAGGAGAATGCGTTACTCGGAGTTTGGCTTCGTGGGCCCTCTTGAGGGGTGGTGGCCGTTCCATCACAGCCTGGTCATATGTGAGAGTCCATGTTGGACATTTCGTTCGCTTCTTTTGGCCGAAGGTCGATGACCTCCGGATCGCCCTTGATTCCAGGGTTTCTGGAAGGTGATTTTCAGTTTCGCACGCTCGAAAATTTGGATGAGGTTGTAGAACTGAAGAGAACTTAGGGCGAAATTAATTCAATCCAGTCGAGAAGACAGCTGTCTGAATTAGTCAAAAACGGCCGCTTTGGATGCAGTGGGTGACCCTAGCAGACCGATTGGGTTAAAAGCTTAGGGACAAAATAGGTTTCCACAGAAGGTTTGTGTGTGTAATGACTGGGCGTCTAGACGAAGAGTGGTGGTCCTCAACAACCTTGAGATCTACCCCTCTTGATTCCTGCATCTCCACAGGCGATTGACCTTTCACAAGGATGTGAACAGCAGCCTCTGATGTGGGTGCTTGTGTTGATCAATCCGGGGACACCGGGCCCCTCTTGAAAGCAGGGACAAGGATTTTCACGTTAGCTTGCAGTTTTTGGTCAGCCTTGGTGCATGACCTTGTTTTAGCAAGCTGGGAGCGCTTCTGCCGGTCCTGCAATCAGCGATGAAGTGAGACCCCTTGAGGTTAACTGGGTTTTCCTTCAGTTCAGTCGCTTTGTACGGTGCTTTCTACGTGCTAATCTTTGCAGGTAAAATCAAAAGGAGTTTCAGTGACATCTTCGTAGCTTTGGAACAAAGTCTCCTTGCGTGAACCATGTTTATGAACTTTGGAGGAAAACGACGTTTAGTATTGCTCTGGCTTCTGAAGGGGATGTAGTGAGAAATTGTCCCCACAAAACAAGCCTCCCATTCCGATGTGCTCTGTCATTCAAACTCGTCGAGACTTCCTAAATTTGAGTTGGGAACAAAGCCACTGCCTTACGAGCAACCGCCACACCTGGAAGTAAAGGGCAACATAATCACTCAATCAACTCAGATCTGACTCCACGTCAGATAGAGCCTTTTGTGTTTCAGTCAGAGCTCTATCTGCTGTGGCTATCTGTGATGCACTGATATTCTCAGACACCTCGCAGTCGTACTTGCACACGTCTGCTTTCTGCTCACTCGGGGTATCGAACAGAGCGTCCAGTATGGCTTTGGATGGGGTACAGATTTCTTGAAAAAGACAACTGATACAGTTAAATTGCCTTTTTGTAGAAGTGGTCAAAGTGCACTGGTTCTCCTTGAGGCCGGTACAGTTGAAGTGGTACCACTGTAGTCACGTCTGGCACTGCACACCATTTTGAACAGTCATTCTGCAGCCGAAACGCCTACAAACACTCGATAATTCCAATCCATCAAAGTTGCTGGATCTCGTGCTAGTCACTGTTATTTTCTGTGAACAAAAATGGTGGGTTTCGACGGATAGGTAGCACCAGGCTAAGAAATGAAACGCACGTCATAGATCTAAGATAATACAATATGAAATGAATTATTGTGTTATTTACAATGAATAACCGTGACCTCATAATTTTTTGATACACTGGGCCCCATAAGAGCAAAAATATTGATAGAGGATGACAGCGAGAACACTTAAACCAAATATATACAACTGCAAAAAATTCCTGGAGATTCTCAGCACGTTGTTTGCCTTATGTATGCGGTTTGGATCGACAGAAGCAGTAGCTGATAGTTTTGTTCAACAACTGTCCGTTGTATAGTGCCAGTTTTCGTGTAGCTTCTCTGAAAACCCTGGCTGCAAACGTGTTTATCCGCCCATCCTTTGTGCGTCTGCTATAGGATGCCTGGTATGGATTCAGCACCACCGTCTTTAATCGCGCAACTAATCGCACCCAGCGAATGCATCCAGTAGTTTTGACGACTCATCTGTGATTCCACTTGCGAAGGTCTTTCAACCTAGATATTTTCGGGCCTTGTTTAATGTACTCGAAGTTTCCGTTTACTTTTCACTTGGCACGCTTTTGGGTGACCCCAAACGCACCTAACATTTATTTTTTCTTCGTTTCCTCCGTGGGTCCCAAACTAGGCTGAAACCAACTAATTGTTCCCAAACCTCAGTGCGTTCTTTTAGCTCGATGTCTGTTAGGACTACGTTCCAATTGCTGTTCAGGAAAAATGCTTTGATTTGTTATTGGTCGAGGGCCCGTCGTGTACCCACTTGTCCTCCACAAATGTTATGTTGACGGAAAGTGGATAGTATACTTCGTAAACGGAGGACTAAAGTAATTGAGAGCAAATCACAATGCAAGCGACAGAATGCTCACGAGTTAAAGAATGTTGCTTGTGGGTTTGTAAGGAAAGTGGTGTTTTAAAAACCACGTTACCAAACAGCCGGTGGAGTTCACAAGCTAGTAGGTGAAATTTATTCAGCAACACATGTATATCGGAGGCACGACTGCGCGAAGCGTATAATTCCATGTCGGTCCGAGAAACACCTTTTAGCTTTCTACTTACCCCTTTCGATGATTCTCATGTAGTGAGGTTCCCTGAATCCGAAACTCCCTGCGACGTCACTTTTCGAACTTGGGTTCACCAAAGCAACTAACATCAGACCTAATGTTCTACTGTGAGCCAGGCCGCTTCCTTCCTGTCTGTATAATGTGCCGGCGTCATCTTCAATAATGTAAATTGCATTCTGTAAAAACACAGCCTAACCAGCCCGACGTTTGTTAAAATCCGGAAGGCCGGCGGGGTTTCTGTTGAGATCCGTCTCTTTTAGCATCTGGCGTGCTGTTGTGTCAGGTATTCTCACATGTCTACTTGCCAGGTCCCCTTATTTGCTTACACTTAAGTTTTTTATTATTATTTTTCTTATTGTTGTGACTTTCGAACTGCGATAGCATAATGTGAAGGAGACTTTGGACGTAAGAATTAAACAACAGGTAGCTGAAAATGTGATACCTCTACTCGGCTGATATAGGTAGCTGTCACGAAACCTGGAAAAGGAGGGTCACAACAAAGAGTTAAAAGCGTGGTTTGATCGGCGTGGTCACTGTTACATGTTGCAACCTGGAAATTATCATAACAGGTGACTTCAACGGTTACAACGCAATTATACTGAAGATCTGCAAAAGTCCGATTTTCTATTATGAAACCGACTGAAGAATTTACGGATAGTTATTCGTCATGACTGAAGGGAACATGAACCATGAAAGACTGTCTCGAACAAGTCGGTGCATTTTTCCTGTATCTGATGGAAGTAAGGACGAGAATGGTGCTGGTGTAACGTGCAGGCCAGCCGACTCTACTCTGGATGCCCGTGACTTCGCGGACCAACCTTCGGGCAACGTGGACGCACCAGGGGACAGCGCTCTTCCGAAGTAGGGGTTCGAACAACAGTTCTGAAAAGAGAAACAATACGAACAAACATGAGCCGAAGGCCCAGTAAGCCATGCACACGACTTACACAAACGTAAGCTAAAACGGCACTGACAACACAGCAGCACGCCCCGTCACACAACCCAAATTCAATTCGTGCGCGCTCGCTGGTTTCGGCTGCGGGTTACACCGGTTGCCGAATTAAACAGGCATAAGAGAATGCTGTCGGAACTGTTTTCTATATTTCACACTAGTTAATTTTGATGAGTGCTAATTTGTAATATGTACATCTGAAGGTAACTGTTTGTGCACAGTCTACCGTTGTATATCACTGAGCCAATTTTATGATCTAATCGGGCTCTTTAGAAAACTTACGTAGTTTTAAGGATTTACTCTGACGTTTGGCAGTGAACATATATCCCATCACTGTTTTGTTATCAAAGTGTCGACAGTAAGCAGCACAATCTCGATCGAGTGATAACTACATGGTTTACCCAGTTAATGTGTCATTACTACTGCATCGAAGCTAGCTCTAGAGTTGGACTAAGTTGATTAGTTCGATTACGGATTCCTGGAACCATCACAATTGAAGTTGCAGACTTCTGTAACTTCATACGATATGTTCTTGTTCACTTGAAATTTTGGATATCCATAGTTCAACGGAAGAAATATAAGGCTGTTCAAAATGCCTTAAAATATGGCATCTCGCGTGCAAAGAGTTAAAAGCAGAAAAGGGAGCCGCTCATTTTCTTACCAAAATCCGTGCAGATATTAACAGCTTTTTGGAGAACCTGCCACTGCCTGATACACCTAGTTTCCTTTCCATCGATTCCTTGAAGAACCTGCTGTCTTCACATGTCCGCAAATGGGACAGAAATTCAGGATATAACGGGTTCGTTCTCGAAATCCAGACCAAATCTCTTTTGCGTGCCACCGAAGATCGATTTCAAACAGGACATCGCGAACAGCTGATCGAAGGAATAAATATGCTTGAACTTTAAACAGAAGACTTCAGTGCTCCCGGATTCCACTTTCCAGTCGGCTGGAACTATATGCGAACGGCACCTAGATATCAAAGTTCTTGTGTTTTGAAGCACATCCAACAGGACAATACCCAGTCCATCCCAAATATCGAAGACCGAACGACAAACAAAAACAGAAACTCAGGGTGCTTACCTCCGTGTATTAGCATTGTGACGATTCTATTTGTTTATTACTAACTGTGTTAAAGCTACGATTGCCATTTTTACTCACTTTCTCCCCAACATTTGTATGCTCCTAAGTGCTCGTTTGAACGGGTATGGTTACCGGCAGGTCGTCCGCGCACACAAGCGTACGGCTCCTCCGCATGCCCCCTTGTCGTTTAGCTGTGTCGACGTTCCGCCTTGTTGTTCTTTCGATCTCACGTCGATTTCGCATGTTGGCAACATACTCCTTGTCTACTCGTTGTGTTATTCGATACCGGCCAACTGTAGCCCGTTTCAACTCTGAAGTATCGACCTGAGAATACAGAGGATACGGAGGAACACATGAATTTAGCTAGGGACAGAGCGAGCTGTGATTTTGGCACCGGGACAAACATTGTAAATGGATAGACCAACTGAAACAAATGTGGATGAGAAACCGAAATAATAACAAATGTACAGGTGGATGCCACAATGAAAATCACTATTTATTATGATCACAAGATGTGAAAGACGAAGGGGTGATTTTTGCAAACGCACGCGGGCAACTCGAAATTTGGTTTCCTGATGAAACAGATACTGGGCAGGTGGTCATCGGCTATAGATATTCGTTGACTGGTTGAAAATGTCAGTGGCGCCGATTTAAAAAACCAATGTAGGTGACGCTTCGTGGAGGATGGAAAGACAGTTAATTTTCCCTGACCCTTCAGTTTTCACGCACTGAAATTGGGCAAAACAATCCCACACTCATCTTTCTTCAGAGCTACCAGTGTTCACATGACGATCACACGACCAATATGGACTGTTTACAGAACAGACTTTGTTTCTGATATATATCAATGTTCTCCCCGAGATGACCTCTAATAACTCCCTCCTTTATGCTGGTGACTCGAAATCCGGAATGCTTGTGACCCCAATACATTGCGAATTGACCTCGGTCGAATTAAGTGCTGGTCAGATGATTGGAGTCTCCCTTTAAACGACTCGGCTCTGAGCAACCTTCGAAACCTATTCGTGATCCACGGTGCACTAAGTGCGACAGATGTCGCAAAAGTTGACCTCAAAAACGACCTATGGATTTGGCCGTCGTCTGGTTTATCCTTCTTTTATCATCACCAGCTGGCCGCCAGAAGGGGTTTTATTACTCTCGAGATGATGGAAGGAGCCTTCCTCAACATAGAAAAGCACGCCTTTCAAACGCTTCCCGAAGTCTGTAAGGGACCGATTATGCCAATCAAGTCGTTTACACCGATTCGAAGAAGGACATATTCGCCATTGAACGTGTCCAGTGAGTGGCCACCGACATGCTCACTGGCTTGCAGCATCTCTGCTACGGGTCTCGCCCGGAAATTCTCGATCTTTATCCACCTGAGTTTCGACGACTCCGCGGTGACTTAATTCTTACACACTTTCTCTTTAGCACAGGACTCGTGCAACAATTCATCACTCTAGTAGGTGATAACAGTCGAAGAGGTCACGACAAGAAGCCCTATAAGCTTCGATCTCGGACCTTCCTAAGACAACAGTTCTTCTCTTACAGAGTTAGCAACTACTGGAACGACCTTCTGCTAGAGGTTGTTAGCTGTTCTTTTGGGGACCGTCTCAAAGTGTTATTGGATTCTGACCTACTCAAGAAACTGTAAGATTAGTAATTTATTCTGTACTGCTAGATTATTATTTTACTTTGTTCTCGGTACTTTCTATAAACCCTAAGAGCTGTGCTACACCCGGTTTTCAATGACTATCTTTCAGGTCAACAGGAAACCACCAGACATCGAAACGGACACATTGACTGGATCTGAGCAGTTTATGCCCAGTCTCGAAGCTGTGTGCGAATCGTTGAAAATCGTTCAACTCAGGAGGGCTTAATTTGCAATTTATGCCATCGCGTTCCCTATGCGCTAATTTGCTCAGAATCAGTTTGTTATGACGCTATCTGTTTTCTTTCACTGAAATAACTTCATTTTGTATGTGATCAAAATTTGTGATCTTGTTGGATATCCTTCTAAGATTTGCTCACGAAGTGTTAAAGTAAGGGCGATGAGGTTGAAGGTATATTTCTTTGACCATGATTTTGGCGTTTGCGCTAACTCCTCGTCCTGTTTACTCGTTGGTTATGGTCGTCCTCGTCAGTGGGCATCCGCTTAATCAGATTGACCAATAAAATGTCCGCTGTCGCTATCACACTTTCCGGACGCTCTATCGAACGTTTTGAAATGAGCGTTGTGCACTATTATTCCTGTTTCTCACTTTCGCAGATGACGACACTCCCAGCGGAAGATGGACTTTCGATGAGAACAACCTTTACGTCATGAACGGGCCCTTTTGTTTTGATCCGACAATATCTGCACGCACTTTTGATTCGTGTTCCATGCTGTAATATACGTGCTCTTCACTGCCTGCATTGTTCTGATATTTCGTTGTTTGTGTTACGGATGGTTTGCGAGTGCATGCATTTTGGCAACTCACCACTCTACTTTGTCCGCTGCTACCGTTGAGTGTCTCCGCTAGGTGCCATCGATCGTCGATTGTGAACGTATTACAGTTTATGGTTCCTCGCGAACTGTGACTATCCATAATTCCCTCTCACTGGTTCCGTTGGCAACAAAAATTGCGTAGACCGTTGTTATCCGTTATCGAATAACTTACTAATCCGCTACATTTTGAATTATTTGTGTTCAATAGTATCCCATTTTCCCCCTTTGTCGTGGTCGTTTTGTTTTCTTCTGAATACGATTAATTCAGCAATTGATGCACGGGTACGAAGCAATGGCCCAAGGTTCCCGAATCCGGGCGGTTTTTCGTGCTCAGTGTCAGCGGGCGTCTGCTAGTCTGAAAGGCGATTATTAAAAACTGTGTGTAGCACCGCTCTTGGAGATTACAGTGAATACCATGAGCATAATGGAATGTTAGATAGATAAGAGTCGAGCAAAGCTTTAAAATAGTCCTTTGAAGAGCTGCTGACGATCTCAGAAGGAAGGCTGTTCTAGTGGTTAATAACCATGTAGGAAAATAATTGTTGCTTAAGAAAGGTCCGAGGATGAACCGTGAAAGGCCTCCTGTTATGTCCTCGTCGGTTGTCATCATTCACCATAGTGAAGAACTGTTCTACCGGACCTACTCTGAAGAATACTTGTGTGGGTTTTCAATCACCCCGGAGTCGTCGAAGTTGAAGTGTGTACAGATAAAGAGTTTCAGGGCAAGACTCTTAAGTAGCATTGCTCAGGCCCGTGATTAGCTTCGTGTTTGCGCGCTGGACACGCTCAGCAGATAATATATTTCTTCGGACCGCCATAGACGACCTGATTTGCATACTCGAGGAGCGGTCTTATACAAACCCCTTAAAGCGATTGAAACGCTTTCTTGTCTGTGCGGGGAAAGCGCGCCTAATAATCATAAAGGCGGCTAATCCCTTTTTTGCCGCCAGCTCATGAGAATATGTGAATGACGAGTTGGGTGATAACCAGAGGTCTAGATCTCCCTTCAAATAGATGTTCATAATATCTACTGTGTTGAACGCACTGTGAATCATGAAAGCGTTGCTAGACATGTGAGCACTCTTATTGTCATTTAGTGGGAGACTCCAATCGTCCGAATGGCGCTTGATCGCGTCAAGATCAATCTGTAGTGCATTGGGTTCGGTGATATTCCAGCTTTTTATCTCTTCGGCTTATAGGAGGACGTTGCTGGAATATTGTTTAGAAGGTCGTTGATGTAAATGAGGAGTAACAAAGGACCTAGCACTGACTCTTGGGGAACTGCTGCAGGAACAAAAGAGGAAAACGAATGGTCCGATGCGGTCTTAACTGTAGATTTTCTATTATCAACGAAAGAGGCAATCCAGCGGAAAACCTCTCCTTGAATACCATAGGCTTTCAGTGTGGGACACCGTCAAAAGCCTTTGCGAAAGCAAATAAGATAGCATCTGAGATGAGGCCATTGTCTTTGACCTCCCTCAGACTATCCATGAAAATAAACATGTTTGTTATTCATGACCGATTAAGAAGGAAGCCATGCTGCGTGGAAGAGGAAAGATGAATTGATAAGGAGTGATTGAGGATAGTACGTTTTGATAGGCGCCCCATCATTTTGCACTGTTGCTAGTAAGGCTGATTGGCCGACAGCTAGCCGGAGAGTGCCGGTCGTTCAATATAAATGTGATTGTGACCATCGCCTCTCTCCATGCGCTAGGGTGAATACCAGCCTGGAGTGTTTGCTTAAACAGCTTCTAAAGAGGTTGTGACAAGCTAGCAGCTTCCTTGAGTATTCTGGGATGGATCTTGTTAGGACCCATTGCATTGCGCGAATTAAACTTAAATAAAAGGTCCTCAACATCTAGTACGGAAAACTCAGCGATAACGAGTAGATGTCTGAAGTTCTGCAGCGGCAAGACGATACCAGCTCGGTGGTAAGAAGTTGTAGACTGTTGAGTAGTACTCCTTGAATAGGTCGGCCACAACTAGGAAGTCAGATGATGTCTTCCCGTTAGACCGTCGTAGGGAAAGAGCTGAATGTTTATTATTTATCAGACGTCGCATATGATTGAACAAGAAGTGTTTGTTTCAACAGGCTCTGAGTGGGATCTTCTCTTGTACGAGATTTGTGTGTTCGCGGACTTCCCGGACAACATGGAACGCACTTAGGTTCTTTGAGTTTCCTGTAAGCTTATGCTTCGTGAATGAACGGGAACAGTCATCGAGGAGACGGCGTATCCTACGCGGAAGGGGTGGTCGATAAGAGAAAATGCATAGTTTGCGTGGTACAAATAAGTCGTCCGTATTCAGGATTGCGCTTTGCAACGCGAGGTGGTTCTAGTCCAAGGAGTCAAAGTCAAGAAGAAGTGAACCTGGGTAAGTTTTCAGGCTATTAAAGTCAGCCTGATTAAAGTTCCGAACTCTGGCATTTTTTCAGGTTGTTTTGCCAGTAACAGATAAGATCAAAGGTTAACAGAGAGTGGTCACTGTGTTAGAGTGGCGTTTTGATAATCACTCTGTCTACCAGGTAGCTCTTGGTAGTGATAACTAAGTCGGACTTAGAGGGAATCGGACCAAAACGATGCCGTGTCGGGTAGCTGAAGTACAGTGTTCACGCCTTCCGTCGTATCGCAGTTGTTTAGGAAGTCGAGAATTCGCTTTCACATTCCTGGTGAGAAACTAATTCCCAGTTCATCTTGAGTGCATTAAAGTCAATCATAATAAGCAGATGAGTAGAACGTTGTAGTTCTAGGAATTTGTGCAGGTTTACCAGAATGGTGTCGTCGTCGGAGACGTCGGATGAAGGAGAACGACATATAACCCTCACTAAGAGTGAGTCTTGGCCGAACAGTGCTAGGCAAACTCACAGAACGTCACATTTATCAGAGGACTGAAAACCGTCGATGACCGTGGGTGTCGGTAGATAATGCTGAAGGAAAATCGCAGAACTCACAATTCTCCCTCGGGTGGAGTCAGCCCGATAAGCTGAGTACCCAGGAACACTCAGTTCACTGCCACTGACATCACCTGTAGGCCAGATTTCCGTGAAAGCGAATATGTGTGGTTGAGTGTCATGATTTACCTGTCTGATTTCCGGCAATTTATTGAACACGCACTTGAAAGCCACCTCCTCGTTGGACTTCGTGAGAAAAGAGAGAGGAGAAGACAAAGAAGAAGCTGGGAAAGAAGGCCTATAATTGAGGATGGTGATGGTGCTGGACACAATATGTTCTTCCGAGTTGTTCTGACGACCCTCCTTCGAGACTGTGGCGCGACATCACCACCTATGCGTACGTCAGCGACCCTAAGGGACGCTTGACCAACATTCTTGGTGTCGCACCTTGTGACCCTTGCGCCTCAAAGTTCGCTTCTTGGGAGGATGTTTGGAAGTTTTCACTCACGGAATATTTGACTTCGTCGTCTGCTGTGTGCGGGGTTTGGAAGACGGCAGTACGCGCGGTGCTATGGGGTTACTGATGGAAATACCTATCGAGGTGGGCCAAATTAGTGCTTTTGAGTCACAGGAGGCGGCCTTAGCAGGCTACTTTCGTTTCGAATTCTTGGGCAGTTTGGTAGGTTTTGGGGTGGGTAACGTTGAAGAGGGTTTTTGCTTGGCTTCAATGCCCTCAATGTTTGTGCCTGTGCTTAGGGCGTCGGTCGTTGAAACAACCATGCGGACGGCGTCTCCGCTTTGTGTAACAGGCACAGAGGTTTGAGGGGATACTTCGAGAGCAGAAACTAATACCTTAGTCTCCAGTTGTAGCTTCTGTTCTGACGTGATTCGTAACTTGGTCTTAGTCCACTGTTCGCATCTCACCCTCTCCTTCCGAGAGCGGTCGAAAGATACGCCTTTCTGATGGACATTGACGGACTTCAGAGCCATTGTTTCCCCCCACCAGGGCCTAGGAGCTGAGTATGGCTGGCAAGGTTACCAAAAGTCCGAATGACATTTTGGTTGCCTTGGTCCGCAGCCAGTTTGCGAGCACCAGGTTTCTAAAGTCTGGGGAGAATGAAGTCGCTAAGACTGATCCCGATTGCTTGGTTGGATATGTTGTGGGGAAGCGACACCATAAAAATCCCATCTTTCTCTGAGAGCTTCCTCCTTCATTTTTATCATCGCTGAGTTGCTGTAAAACCCGGTGTGGGAGATTAGACGACCATTGACGGCGGCGATCCTACATGGAAAATATTCGGAATGCAATTATTGATAATCAACCTGCACTTCACAAGAATATAACCCGAAGGTGGAACAGCTTCATTTCTCTTGGTAGCAAACAATTCCGACTAGTATATCGATTTGGTGACTGTAACGAGCAAACGAAACCAGCGAGCGCGCACGAATTGAATTTGGGTTGTGTGACGGGGCGTGCTGCTGTGTTGTCAGTGCCATTTTAGCTTACGTTTGTGTAAGTCGTGTGCATGGCTTACTGGGCCTTCGGCTCATGTTTGTTCGTATTGTTTCTCTTTTCAGAACTGTTGCTCGAACCCCTACTTCGGAAGAGCGCTGTCCCCTGGTGCGTCCACGTTGCCCGAAGGTTGGTCGGCG
>QNGE01001450.1:0-17364 GCA_008508345.1 Paragonimus westermani | reverse complement strand
GGGTTTGTGATCCGTCTCCACGTGGAACTGTTGACCCAACAGGTATGGCCTCCACTTGTCCAGTGCCCAGACGATTGCCAAACATTCCTTTTCAATAGTCGAATACTTCTGCTCCGTTGGAGTCAGGACTCTGCTGGCATACTCGATTACTCCTTCCTTTTGCTTGAGAACTGCCCCAATGCCACAGTCACTGGCATCTGTTGCTACGATGAACGTTTCTTTTGTATTCGGTAGTTTCAACGTCAGTTGTTGCACTCGCTTGAACGCCCTCTGGGCATCGTCGGTTCATTCAAATTTCTTGTCTTTTCGAAGCAGTTCGTACAATGGCGATGTAATAGAGTGAAAATTTTTCACGAACCGACTGTAGTACCCTGCTTGACCCAAATATCGTCTCAGCGTTCGTTTGGAATTCGGAGCCACGGTCTCTCTAATTGGCAGTATTTCCTCTGGCAGAGGCTTGACTTCACCGCGACACACGCTGTGTCCCAGTAACACCACCGATGATCGTCCGAGTTGTGACTTATCGGCATTGATCCGGAGCCCAGAGTTCTTGATGCGATTCAAGAGAGCATCTATACGGGCGGCGTGTTCCGATTCCGTGTTACTGTAGGTTACGATATCATATCCATATATCACCGCATTATCCAGCCGTTTTACCAGCTGAACCATCAGGCGCCGGAATGTGAACGGTGCCCCGGATAGGCCAAACGGCATGCACTTGAACTGATACCGTTTTTCGCCTGCCGTGAATGTGGTCTTCTCACGATCCGTGGGTTCAATTGGTACTTGCCAGTATCCGGAGCGTAAGTCCAAAACTGTGAACAACCTTGCCTGCTGCAGCTTGTCAAAAATATCAGCGGCGGACAGTATTGGTACAACTGTATTCTGTGTTACCTCATTCAGCCGTCTAAAATCCACACAAAAGCTGTACCTCCCGTTGGACTTCTTCACTTGGAGAACAGACGAGTTGTACGGACTGTTGGCTTCTCCGATAACCACCTCGCTCAGCATGTTCTGTATTTGTCTCATCAATTCCTCCTCAAGGTGAACCGGCATCCTGAGGGGTCCGTGAGGTCGAAATGTTCCGGTTGTCGGTATTTCATGGGCAATCCAGTTGCACAATCCGTACGGATCATCGTCATTCGTTAATAATTCCGCGTATTTCTCGACCGTGGACTGGAGCAAAGGGTCTGTGCAAATGGGGGTTTTCACCTCGCGTACTTGGTTGACGCTATCATTTCGCTGTCCCATGAGCGTCAGGGATCCATAATTGGTTGACGACTTCTCGAGCTTCAAGTCAATCACGGCATCTGTTGCAGTGAGGAAATCGGCTCCGAGTATCGTTTGCCTGGTTTCTGGGGACACAATGAAACGGTGCTTTACGACATGGTCACCGATACGTACACACATTCTTTCACATCGTCAATCAGTAGACTATGACCCCCAACCGCCCTGATCGTCTTGGATCACAGTTCTAGGTTTTCCTTTTGTGCACCAGCAATCAACGAAATAGCTACCCCTGTATCGACTAAACACTGTTCTACCTCTCCATCAACTTCAACCCTTGCATGTACGGCCCCTTTCTCAATCGCTCTCATTACTAGTTGACCCGCCCAACAAAAATAACAATCACGAAACACTTTATTTTTAGACCTCTGAGACCGCCGGATTGGGCAATCCTTCTTCCGATGTCCTTTTTTCCCACAGATGGAACGGCGTCCTGGTTGATCATTCTTCCGTGATGCTGTTCTCAAGGCAGCTATATCCGCTGCGAGTTCCCCCATTGTCTTCTGTATTTCTTCCAGTGTCTTCTTGTCCGTATTGCTGTTTGCATCCACTGAGGCCACGGATATTACTGCCAACTCCCTCGTCACCTTCGCAAGCTCGTCAAGGTCCATCGGCCGAGCTACATGGGCAATACGGACTTGGTCGCGAACCGCCAACGGGAGACCTTCAATGAACTGTCCGTTAACAACCGTCGTCGTGGTTATTGATCCAATCCTCGCAGAGCCCTGCCCAGCATACCTTGCAGAGTGGCGGCAAACACGGATGGGTCCTCTCCTTGTCCAAGCCTGGCCGCCTCGAACCGCCGCATGGCCTCCTGGCGGTCGGCCGGGCTGTCAAACGCGGCCATCAGCGCCTCTTTCGCAGCGGCCGACTCCATATTTGCTGGGCCCCTCAGCCCTGCGTCCAACACCGCCTGTGCCCTGCCCTTCACCAGCGTCCGCAGGGCAGCCAGCTTCCCACGGTCGGTCTTGACTCCGACCCCTTCGGCCACGTCCTCCAGGAACGTCCGGACGTCCCCATCTTCGAACGGCTGTGGCCAGGAAATCCTCATTCTCACGTTCGTCACGGAACCAGTTGTGTCCGCGATAGACGCTTGGCTGGGGAGTTGGTTTATTGCACAAACTTCCGTATAGGTCATGTCAAAAGCTAAACCACAAACGCGTACACTCATTTGCACGACAGACATGCACTCACATACATTGGGTGACAGTACGTTGTCATTCGTCTTGGTGAAAGTTCTCACAGAGCATGTACACACTGTTCCGATAGTCCCTTCTTGTCTGTAGGGTTCGGGGCTTGTCCTTTTGTTCCTGAATGTCGCCTGTGGGTAATACACTATTTGTGAGTAGTATACTACTCACAACGAAACTGCTGTTGTACAACAGTATCACGGCGGTGTACACCATCGAATAGGATTGTCAGCCGTTGGAAACGTCGATGAATGTTTACAGTGGACTCCAGTGATCAATCCGAAATTGGTATCCTTACGACAGTGTAGAAGAACGGTAAATGTTTTCCGCGTGCTCTGTCCACTCTTTAGGTGACGCTGTTCTCAATGACACAGGTACTACCAGTTGGTCAACTACATGGGAATGTGGAGCAGTCTGCAACGTGATTGAATGTTTGAAAGAATCGGTCTCAGAATATGAGATTCCCAGAGGATCGGTTACAGCATTGTTATGAATAATCAATCCTTTGTCGAGGTGTATGCCAGCTGATGTTCCCCCATAGAGCATCCAAGACCCATCGGCTGCATTATGTACGGTGCACAAAACTTCATCCACAGCGACAGTGGTGGGGAAACCCTACTTCAGAATCAATTACTTGCACAAAGTGGCTTAGAACGAAAAGTCACTAAGACCGATTTACAGGAAATGCGCTCAGCTTTTCTAAGTGCTTTGAATGGTAACAGAGCTTTTTTGCACCTGATACACCTAAGAGCTAGTTCACGACATCAGTGTACAAATGAATACATTACGGGTAACCGTGGAACGGATGACTGCCAAAATAACGCGATTAGCGAATAAAAAGACGCGTGTTTATCGTTACCCGTGAAGTCAGTAACACAGTTGCAAGAAGTTGACAGAAAAATGTTGTAATGTAAGTTTAAATCCGCTATGGTGACTGATGAGATTGGTGAAGAGTGAGGCTCCTTTGGGCTGATTACTTTCAAGGTATCAGTGTCCACAGTGGTGCATCTCCTTCGTAAGATGATGAAACGATTGTTGACAAGGGCAGTTGGTACACAAATTATTTATTCAGGTGCACACAACACGTTTACATTCAAACGCACACAGCTAAAATCATTTTTAATAGGTATGTTCCGTCATATGCTTTAATTTCTTCATGTAACCAGGACACTACATGTCAGGACGGAATATGCAACCACCCCTGACAGTGTGTTCAATAATTACTGTAAAGGGTAGTTACATTGCGCACGGGACAGACGGTCCACTCAACATGCGTCCGCACAAGATAGTGAGGACATCAACCCGGTAAGTTTGCGGTAACATGGTGGCGTTTTTACTTCTCCAGAAAAAGAAATTGATCGTGGACCCAGATGCAACGGGCGCTTTCGACCTGGATGCCCATTAGCGTTTCGCATTTTGTACATGTATAAAAAGTCAACTTCTGTGCATTGCACACTTAAATGGTATATGGAGAAAGGCAATGGTCAAACGGTTGGTTGGCTGCAAGGATGGTGGGGGAATGCGAATTCAATCAGGGTGCGCACCGGGCTAATAATCGACGGAAACTAATGAGAATATCGGATTTCAGCGTGCGTCTTACTGCGTTGTTATTGGTGCGCACAACCTCCGTGTGCGATTAGTCGAAAAGAACGTAGTGGAAAACGCGTTCGCTGTGGATAACACCTGATATTCCGCTTGACGAAAGAAGCGGAAATACTTGTGGAAAGAGGATATGTGCTTATAGAGGTGGGGTTAGTGTACATGATCCTAGGTTGTCCTTAGTGGAGAAAATGTGTGCTCAAATAGACCATGTACTCCAAACAGTAATGCTGAAACTTCCAGAATACACACCAAGTATGAACGCTGTCAACGGTGTAGCACAATTACTGTCCCCCTGTGCATCAGGTACACCAATCAGTAACTCTAAAAGCGGCGAGAATCAGACCCAGGCACCGGAGAGTCGGGTTCCACCAACGGCATACAAGTTAAAAATGACAATCAAAATCAAATTCGTCTCGATCCCGAAAAAAACATCAAACACCGCCAGGGACGGAGTCCGTAAAATCTGACGATTAATTCGCCAACAGAGTTACCAGTTGGCGATTGACTGGTGAAGTGAAAATAGACTAAACAAGTGAACTTGGTAGAATTGCGTCTATGCAGTTTATGACTAGTTTATGACTAGTGAGGTGAATAGGAACGAATTGGAACATGGATTGATCAAATGGATGTTTAACATGCGGTTTTCTAGCATCGTTCTGAGCCTTTAGACATATGCTTACCTACCGTTGGGTTTGCTACAATCAGCCCCAATTTTGTTCACTCCATGCATAGATGTCCTTGTTTTAAGAAGAGAAATCCACGAATAAACTAAACTCGTGCAAGGGAAGATCTTACTGAGTGCTCGTGTGCACAGAACTGTTTAAACCAACGTGTGCGCTGATTAAGAGGAAACAAAACTACAGGTCTTCATCTACCGCTGCCCAACGAGTAAACTTCTCCCGGGACTCATGTTATCAATGAGGTAGTTAAGGCGTACTATCCCCGTAGTATACAACATTGCACCAACGAACCGACATCCGACCCTAACCTATTTTTCAACTGTCAGTAGTAACAGCTTACAGCCGACTTCTTCGTACTAGACTTCGTGAACCTGTGACTAGGGTTTATTTTATGAGGTACGGCACGTCTGTGTAAGATGTACCCAGAAATTCTCAACAGTGCTTGTATAACCTAGGTGATTTTAGTTAGTGCACTTCTCGTGAGATGTGTCTTTGTCTTTCCATTGAATTTATCAAAGGTGACCGCAAAATAATGGTGTTAAAATTGTTCATCTTTAAGCAGTCGGTTTATGTACTTATGTCTAGGTTTCATTGTGAATATTACCTGTTATATTCGAGATATGTAGCTATTTGTTTTGTACTTCTTGATGTTTATCAAGTGGTAATGTAGGATCTTATATCAAATTTTCTTGTATTTCGTTATCGTTGCTTGTTGGCGCCTTACTTGAAGACATTTCGATCTTAACAGTACTCAGCTTTCAGGTCGACCATCACTCACATTTGATCGCAGTGTTCGCATTCAGATAGACTTCCTAGCCAGCCTCTTACGAAAAGAAGGACTAGACTCGAGTTTCGATCTCACTAGGGCTCGTCAGTAGTGCATATCCTTGCCACGGCCGGGATTTGAATTCCGGCCATTCCACTCACGAGGCAACCGTGTTGATCATTGCTCACAAGTGAGAGTGGTTGAGCGTTCAGATTTGGTAATTAAGTCATGCCTAGCGTGAGGTCAATGACGGCGCAGTGGTCAACACGGTTGCCTCATGATTGGAATGTCCGGAGTTCAAATCCCGGCCGTGGCAAGGATATGCACTACTGACGAGCTCTAATGAGAGTGAAACTCGAGTCTAGTGCTTCTTTTCGAAGAAGGCTGGCTGGGAAGTCTATCTGAATGCGAAGGCTGCGATCAAATGTGAGTAATGGTCAACTTGCAAATAAATCAAATCCCCGACTGCTCATTAGTACTCAACTTGTCAATGTTGGAACTATGGACCTGTTGTACGATTCCGCAAGATCCATCAAGAATGCCTCGAAGCTCAGACGTTAGAAAGAGTAGGTAAGAGTCGAAACATGTCCTACGGTTTGAAAGCATTAGTGTACGCTATAGCTCTAATAGGCCTGTTTTCGAACGGACACTGTTATTGGAGATCATGCTTGTGCTAGGTCAGCTTTTACCGCTGCTAATTTGTGTAAAATGTTCGATAATCACCGCATATTCAAGGCGTTTTGCTGTCACATTCAGACGGAGTCACAATAGATGTAACCCAAGTCGAAGCAAGCGGAGGCGTCAATATCTTTTTCCTCAAAAGTTGACCGGTTGTCTTTACGACAGGCCCACATAATGAGTCGTCGCTTCTTAAAAATTGCGTTGTTCTTGAGCTGGAGCGAAAAAAGTTTAACATACATACAACCAGAACCTTCCGAATACTGAAGGAATAATTTGCACACTTTTGATTTACGTGCATTCGAAAGCTATGAAACAGAAATTTTCAAAAGTTTCGTATGTCTCAAACCAAGAGATTACGGGCCAAGCAGTATCAATTTTCAAAACCGGAATGGGAATGTGCTGAGGAGAACCCAGAATCATCAGTGCTTGACAGGATCCTCTGAAGGTTCGATAATCATCTTCTTCAGGCACTATGAATTCAAAGAGGATAAATGATCCAACTCTATCAGTGTCCATAATGAACGAATCAGTGTTCAAGGAAATCACTAACCAGACAGGCTCATTTAGTGTGACTGGTGTAGTCGACAGAATTAGTGGCGAGGATAATAGGATGAAAATCGGGACTCAATTTACCATAGTCACAACTGGACTGTGCAAAAGAAGACCTTGACCTGTGACAAACGGATTGAATGTGGTCAGTTTTACCACACTTTCGAGAATGTTTGCCACTACATGATTTACAGCTGTTCCATTGTTCGGCAGCATTGGAATCACGTGCATGTTGATGAGTCTCAAGTGCATTTCAAATATTTACTTTTTCGGACGGCCGCCTTCGGTGAAAATCTGACCGACTCACATTGTAGTTGCATAAAATCACCGGCTCATCATTCACAGCAGCTTAGACATCCAGATACTGTTCACATAATGTGCTAACTGACTGGAGAGTGAAATTCGGAAGCAGTAAAATCGTTTGTTTCAGATCACGCGTATTTATTACAGAGATCAACCGGTCACAATATTGAGTTTTAAATTATTCATCGAAGTTATGCCGAACTGTTTGAGTCTGGTTTTCGAAAATGAAAGGCTTGATATCTTGATTTTTCTTCTCATGAGCGTTTGGAATTTGGCTCGTTCAGCTCCTTTAAAATTTACAGGTTGAACCTTTACAAGCTGCTGTTTTTCCAAGCATTCGTAGGTAACAGAAATGGGCAGAACAAGCAATGACAAGTTTTCAACCAACCTGTAAGCATTTCTATCAATTACGGTGAAGAAATGAGCGGCTACAAAAAGGCAGGAGTCGATGCAGTCACTCTACGATATAAAAAGAGAATTCTGAACAGCCTTCCATTTTTCTTGGCGAATTACCAGTAATCTGAATTTCAGGCGAACCTGGATTCATTGTAAGGAATTGTAGAAGTCTGCGAAGCCAATTTTGATGGTTTCAGAAACACTGATGAAATAACTGAATAGCTTTACCTCAGAACTAGTTTTTATGCAGTAGTACTGTTGTGAACCGAGGAGGCGGATGGCACAGAAGTTGTTTATTTGGGAAAAACAATACACGAGTTATGCGTCTCAACTTGACAACGAACAAAAACACTCACTTGCACACAGCACTGGTATGAGGATGTTCCGGTCACTTTGGACACCAAGCCTCAGTTTTCTCATGTGACAAAAGCCATTCCATGTGATCCTGCCCTACATTGATCCTTCCCATATCACTCCCGTATTTGTCCCGAGGCCATTTCGACCCCTGCTGTCGTCTCGCTACTGAATAGTGATGGTGCAAATAGTATAGTGCGACCATCCGTCCTCAATAAACTCGTCCCCCAACCGCAAAGATTGTTCTAGTCGTAACAAAAGGCGTTCAGATGCTCTTCGTTCTCTCAACGATCTGCGTGCCGGCCTCGGTGCTGTTCTGTCTCATTTGTGCTGTAAATGACGATATCGTCTCCATAGACAACAGTGTTGCTCACTCCATCCAACACCTTCAGCATCAGTTGTCTGGACATGAACGGGGCGCCTGGGAGTCCGAACGGCATCCGCTTGAAGCGGTATTGTTTTTCTCCCACTGTGAATGCCGTTTTATCTCGGTCCGACTGTTTGATTGGGACCTGCCAATATCCGGACCGTAAGTCCAACACTGTAAATACCCCCGCGTTCTGCAGCTTGTCAAAAATCTCCGCCACCGACGGGACTGCTACCACTTTATTGATCGTTATCTCGTTCAGCCGCCTGAAATCGACACAGAATCGAAATTTACCGTTAGGCTTCTTTACCAACAAGACAGGAGAGTTGAACGGGCTATCGGCCTCCTCGATGATTTCTTCCTTCAGCATGTCCTTCACTTGTCGTTCAACTTCCGGCTGCAAATGCACTGGAATTCTTCGGGGTCCGAATGGCCGAAATCGCTTTGATTCGATGGGGATTTCATGTTCAACCCAGTCACAATAGCCATACGGGTCCTGATCCGTAGTGAACAATCCCTGAAACTTGCGTATCACTTTGTTCAGCAACTGATTGTCACAAGTTGGCATTGCTCTGGGTACGTTCACTTCAATTTGTCCAAGCTGGGTTTTGCGCTTTCCCACCAGTGGAACCACCCCATACTTCGTTACCAGTTTATCATGCTTCAAATCAATCACGGCTTCAACGCGGTCAAGAAAATCCGCCCCCAAGATAGTCTGACGTGCGTCGGGGGCAATGACGAACGGTTGGTTGACTACCTGACCATCGATTCGAACACCATATTCTGCCAGACCGTCAACTTTCAGAGTAAACCCACCGACCGTTCGGACTACCATCGCATACGGCCGCACAGTCTTTCCCGGCCTCGGCCCAATCAATGAAATCGCGGCCCCAGTGCCAATCAAACAGTACTCCAATTTACCATCGACTTCTAACCTAGCCTGAACCGCTGTCTTATCAACCGCCCCTATCATCGGATCCCCATTCCCAAACAAAGAACAATCAACAAATCGTTTATTAGCGTACGACCTTTTCTTGCCGAGTGGGCAAAATCTTCGCCACTGTTCCCGTCTTTCGCATCTGTAACAGATGTCGCCGCGGTTTTCCTCCTTTTTCACCTTCAAGGCCGCCACTTCCCGAGTCAACTTTTCCACCGCGATTCGGAGGTCATTCGGGGCTCTCGTTTGCTTGCCTCCTTCTCGTTGATTGTCGCGGCATTTTCTGCCAGCGTTTGTCATGGAATGTGCTATGAGAGCAATCCAGAGCTGATCCCGGATTGTTGGTGGCATTTCTTCCAAGAAGTGTTAAGTCAGCAGGCGTTTTTCTGTATCCTGGTCCAAATGTGACAGGGCTTTTGACAACGCTGTCCGGAGAGACATAACGTAAACCAGAGCGTCGCTTTCGGGTCCAAGTCGGGCGCCCTTGAACAGCCTTATTGTTTTCATGAAGAAACTTACACATCTGCATGTGTAGCGTCCATTTGGAATGGTATATTTTGTTCCAAAAATTGACACTAGCAGTGAGGCATAGCTATTTTAACACGAAGTTCTATTTATTCTGTTTATCTTTTGTGTGGAGAACCTACACTTGTCTATTTTCAGCGCTACACGCTAGAGGTATGCTCTCTAGTAGTACACTTTTGAAACCATTATCGCATTAATATATAGGGTATTGCGCTGTTTAAGGAATTCCATAACATCGCTATTCAAAGATTTATCAACCTATAATTGAAAGGTTATATGAGCGCTCCCACACACAAAGTTAAGAGAAACAGAACTTCACAGACGCAATAAATCTGATCCGGACACAATTCACATTATGACCACTGTCTGTAGTAGCTAGTGAACGCCAACCGATTTGGATGTTTCCCGATAATTCGCTTCCACAAAGGGTCCGCTGTTACCAGTTTGCTCTTTGAATGTACTTACCAGATACAGATAACAGGAATTGAATTCGAATTTATCGTCCAGCTGCTGACAGCAAGTGCTCCTACTTACTGATCTATGTGTATTGCATGCCTGTTTCGAAATAGTATCAAGAGAGTGATACATAAATTAACTCGCTGTGAGCTGTGAATTCTACAGTAATGCGGTGCTCCACTGTCTTCATCAGTTTGCTGTATAGGTAATGACAACTCAGTACCTCGTCCTACCACCCAGCCATATGTTCCACCATAAATGTGTAATAAAACAAAGTTATGGACTGCTAACTGTAGCCACAAAAAGGTTGAGCCTACCCATAAATGTAGATGTATCTCACATAGAGAATCGTATTCCCAACGGAAGCAGGAACGTCCTCCAACCAACAAAAAGGGCGACAGATTGCACATCTTTATTTAACAATCTACCAACATGTTCTTAGACCGTTTAATTTTAGGTTTCAAACTCGGATAAAACGCAGCATGCTTGTCAACTGGTGGCACCCTCTGAACGATGGATCCGTCTGTCGTGTGCAAGACTGAGTTGGTTTCACTGGGTTTTTCAGGTTTGCATCTGTTGAGTACACACGACAAACGTATACACTGCTGTCCAAAGAAACGAAAATAGGCGACTGTGAAACTAAAACGTTTGAAACGAAGGTTCTTCGAAACCAATTTATCGAATAGTGGAAGACGATTTTTAGCCCTGAGGACTGTGACCACAGAGGAGATGGAGAATAACTCATTCATCTTCGAACCTTGGAACCAAGTCACAAAGGCTGTAAAAGCTAATCAAACACAAAGGCACACCATCAAATCCACTGGGTACATCGGTAAGACGAATGTACGAGCAGATCAGTTCCGTGGATAAATCAGACCACGACTGTTATCTGACCTAACGTAATTGCCGGAAATCACAAGTGCCCCCAATCTAACGGGGCTCAGTCTATCAGAACCGTGAGATGCACCTCATGTGACGCTCATCACTTCACTCGCGAATCCGAAGAAAAGCACAGCCGAGAGACATTCGAAATCCCGGTTAAGAGAATGTTTATCTATGTGGACGTTAAGGACAATTTTGACGCAGAATATTTCACCTTGTTGCAAAGTTGGTACTGACGAGTCACTTGCAAGTGTTTTCATCCACCAATTTTCCTGTTCCGTTTAATATTGATTAAATTTATTGAATGGGCTTTTCCATCGGTTATGATGCGCAAGAAGATGATTAGGTGGTTTCTCAGTGTATTATATAGGCACTTCTAAGAATCCTCACTCCCCACCCGCAGGGTCTCCCACGCACGAGTTTAGTTACTAAATCAAACAAACTAATTAGTTTAGGTATACCTACTTGACGTAATTTATCTAAGTGTATACAATGTTCTCCTAGAATGTGACGATGGTGTGCACAGTTTCCATCGAACGGGTGTGAAGCTACCGTGAGTTCAGTCTTATTTTTTGCTTGTTAACGGCGATTTAACTGGTGCACGTTTACTTCTAGCTAATATGAGTAGACCTTTATTCAACCAAGACGGTTGAGTGAATAACCAAACTATTAAGATGAGTAGATGAAACACACTGTGTAGCTTTTAAAACGAGCGAGATAAAAATGAAAGAAACCACTGTTACGAACTGCGGCTCTCAAATTCTATGCACGTGAATTCAGTGAAAGTTTCTGTCATGTGGTTCTCTAGTTCAGTGATGAAATGGGACTGTGGTCCACAAACTAACCGTATCAGTTTATTCACTAAAGAGAAACAAAACGTAGTTAAGCTAGATAAATCTAGAGGCCACTAAACAGGTCTACCACAACCGATCCATCACTGAAAAACTGTATGATACAACCACGATCAAATAGACTTTGCGTAATAGCTCAATTAAAAGTAGAGCATCGTACTAGTGAAGTGTCATCTGTGCTAATGTTGACCTAAAGAAATTAGAACAAGCCGTGTTTCATTTGTTGAAGTCTACGGAAAACCACAATTATTGGAAACCCCTTATAACGGCGTAGACAACGAAATTAAGATATAACAACCGTGTATTTCAAGCACAACATCATAGAGGTGAACATTAAAAATGATATGCAACTACTGACCTGTGGCTGTTCCAAGCGGTTGCTGAGCTTGATTCATGCTGGAAGATAATCCTTTTGTCTATCGATTACTGACTTAATACAATTCACCTAATGGGGACGAATTTTTTCTTCGACTCATTCACAAATTATCATCAATGTTTAACAGGTCCGATAAAATTCCGTTATGCTTTACCGAACAGTATTTACTTCAATGTTGGTCACGTGACGCCCGAATAAAATATTACGTGAATACAGTAGACATTTGTGGATAATGTCAAACATTTTGACTTGCTTATTTCACGTGTCCATCCTCAACAGCTATTGATTTTCCGGGTTCGCATTTCATTGTCAACCTTAAACGAGGGTTCATTGTTGTTTAAAACCACGGACACGTGCAGCCATTTTGGGGCTTATTGTTGTCGCAGTCCCTGTGAAAGCGAAAAACGGAAGTTCGTTCTAAAAGTTAACGTACTGATTGAGTTGTTGGTAGTATC
This sequence comes from Paragonimus westermani, assembly GCA_008508345.1. NCBI lineage: Eukaryota > Metazoa > Platyhelminthes > Trematoda > Plagiorchiida > Troglotrematidae > Paragonimus > Paragonimus westermani. The sequence continues at coordinate 4,707 of QNGE01001450.1, read as the reverse complement.
GCAGCTACGACCCAACTTTTCTTGACTTCCAAGATCTGAGGTGCCTGTGTGACACCTAGCGCTCTGGAGATAATATTGTGGTATCAGTTTCACTTACCACCGGTATGCGTCAGATCTCTCCAGAGAAATGGGTACTTTGCTTTGAAACCTCAGTCTTTTGAGAGTACCATGTCTCATAACGAATTCACATTTCATCACAACGACAGAATGCTAAATTCTGCAGTTGAACAATGAAAACAGACAGAAGTTCGTACAATTCCTGCTCAATCAATAGGTAACTAATATTTTATATGAATTCGGAATATTTCGCAGACGCTCTTCAATAAAAAAACATCATCGGAATTTCCTCTCGTGTTTAGTAAAAACAACCAAACGATGTATAGTAATCCTATAACAACCATGGCTAACGTAGTCCGTTGTATTCTCAGTGTATAACGTTCGTATTTGAAGGTTAATCGTATCTTGTGCGGTTAACTTGTGTAGTTGTGTGCAATACTACCGCAAACCGATTAATTCGAACGCTTCTCTACGTGTGTAGGTTCTCCGAATGTCACGTTTTTAGATCAAATGCTAACCGTCATCAAAGACCATGAACTTCAGTAGAAATCACGTCGTTCAATCACTTAACGTAGCAAGATCGATAGGTGTGACGACATCAACATATCAACCAAGAAACCAACCGTTGTATAAAAGAGAAGGAAACTGTTCTACTCAAACATTATTCTGTTCCAAAAGATGGAATTTTCGCAATTTTGTGGGTTTATTGGACTCATAACACTAATTCAAATATCCGGTTAGTTTTCAGTGTGTTCTTTTGCGTACATAACGACTGCGGATAACTTCATTTAATGAATGTTGTGTGATAAACCATTGATACATAATAGTTTTGAACGCTTTCTACTCGTCAATGATCAACTATGAATTTACGATTGATTTTAGCAATAGGCAATGCGTTGGATTGTTACCAAGATGTGTACAACCCGCTCACGGGCACTGTGTCCGTATCAACGGCGAACAACTGCGTATATTGCATTGTGAGTCTCAGACACAGAGTGAACGTTTATGTAAATGATGTGACACATGATAGACATTGAATTTTATGTTCTATTGCCTCGTTCGTGGGTTCATCAGTCAACCTGCCTATGTTATTGCTAGCCCTGTATGTTTTCAGTATGCCGATAGTGAGGTGGCTAAAATTCAGCTTGAATTTGAACAATAACGTCGGTTTCTGTGACACAAAACATTTTACATATTGGACCGATGAACAGTTCTGAGTAAAAAAGAATGCAGCTAGAAGGAAAAAAGAGAGATGGAAACATAGAGGACTTGACTTTTAAACTAATTCGAGTCAAAACAAGCGTACGTTCTACCCGTCAGTTACATGTCTACTAGATTTTATTCGCATATGTCCCTCAGTACTATATAAAAAAACACCAAAATTTAGTATGCGTGTTTGAGTGCAAAATAAACAGACAGTGAAGCATTTCTTTTAGTCGTCAGGCGAATAAATCTTAAGTGAGCATAATAAGTAAAGTTCTCATACCATCCAGACCCTTCAATTCAAGGAGGACTGTAGTACTTCAGTAAGTAATATGATTCCCATGGTTGCGTCAAAGTTGCAGCGCTTGTACACGCTATTTATCTAGCAGAGCAAATGCGGGTGTTGCATTGTGATTTGTGATTCGCGGATTCCATTCATCAGCTCCAGTTTTGGTGCAAGTGTACTTTTTCATACCCCTGTTTAACCAACATGCTGTAAATTCCATTAGGTAAGCTCGAATTTGGATTGTGTGCAAACTAAGTTACATTTCATTGTTGAATAAGCATTACGCTGAAATTCCAATGACAAATAAGCATTAGCTCCGCAAATGACAATGGCTGATGTGAATGAGTGTAAGTGCACAAACTTCCACATATTCTTCTTCATCCCTCCTAAGATAAACAACCCCTATTTATCGGTGAAGCAGAAGGCTCCTCAGGGCATTAGTAAACCTCTTCGAAAAGTGGTGTTTGTGTAACATTTGGTTCTCTTTCAAATCGTGTTCGTACTGCACCCATTAATCGAGTGTAACAGTATATTATTGCTCATCACCATCCAAGTCTGCCATCCGTCCATTTGCAGTACGTCGTTGTCAATAATCACCTAGCAAACTTTAACCTGAGTTTCCAGCTACGTAGAAATGAAGTGCAAGGTTCTACCCATATCCAGGTGTCTGATAATATTACTGAAGCCCAATACCATTTCATGCTACTACGGTTTGAGTTTGGGTCCGACAAGTTTTTTTGGTCGCGTCGGATTTTGTGTTAGATACATCAGAAGCGTGAAAAGCCGATGCACCATTGCTTTAAATTGTCCTGTTTACTTTCTGATTTCTTGATTGTTTAGTTTTACCTTACTGAAAGCCAATATGCTCCCGAACTTCGTATGTTGTATAAGTCTGCGAATTTACCACAATTCAGAATATGCGGTCCGCAAGTTAAAACCACCTACAACCTACACCTGAACGGTACCCAGACATGACTGAAGATTTCATTTACTGTAATGTGAATCCAAGTGAACGCATGCGCAATCGGAGACCACACTACATTTTAGAGCGTTTTGATACACTTTGAACAGAGATTTGTGCAAAATAGCTTTGATTTATCAGAATGAGTTGGGAATTTTTCAGGTAAAATATGGTAAAATATGTTTCAAAGGAAGTGAATATTTTGTAAACATATTCGCATTCGAGGCTGTCACTTATCTACACGAAATAGGCAAAAGAGTGATGTCTTTATCCTATCCAGAGTCCCGTAGAATCCATAAGAAGTCAATCTTACAAACAGCTGTTCCCGATCATTTTCATCAGGCTTTTACAATTACATGGGAACAATCGCGAGTTATTTATGAAATTATAACGATTTTAACAGGTCATTAAAATTAGCGAGGTGGTACGGATCATAGTCTACTAGGGGAATGTGAGGATGCTGTTGAGTAAGTTGGCATGTTACATGTGCCTGTCATGAGACATGCGTTCATCAATGTCAAGCGGTTCACGCTTGTTCGGGTTTCAAGTGGGTGTAAAATGGTTGGCCATGGGAGGTGGTTGGTTGGTACGAATATTTTTTGGTCACGCAGGCAGGGGTTTTACAGTCTGATAGCAATAACCTCGACGGTTGATGACAGTCGCATTCTGACAGCTTTGGAACCGTTTTGACGAGCCTTGTAGATGACTCGGAACGCTTCATCCGGATCTATTCGGTGACAATTGTCGATTCAGTGGGAGCCGATTGCACTGAAAATAAGCTTCAGCCAACCGTTGCGAAGCCATTTCGGTCGGTGTTCACGAGTCCTCTTCGATAGACACCTTGTGGTCCTCCCAATATAACCGGCTTGACAACAGAAAGACGATGAGAACTTGGGCAAACTATTCCCAAGGTGTGGCATCAGTACCGGGCAGGTGCCGAACGACAGGATGTCTCCCTGTAGGGTGGGCAATCTCGACCGCGTTTGAAAGCCTGTGGCTAATTATTTCACTGTTAACCTCACATTTACATGAGAGACAGATGAAAACCGGCTCTTTGTTCGCTGTCTGGACGAGTTCTAGTTTCGTGCCGGAATTCAGATAAAAATCTGCTTCACAATGATGAACGCATGTCTCATGACAGGCACGTGTAACACGCCAACACACTCAACAACATCCCCACCTTCCTCTAGTAGACTGTGATCCGTACCACCTCGTTAATTTTAATGTCCTGTTAAAATCGTTATAATTTCATGTATAACTCGTGATTATTCCCATATAGTGGTTAAAGCCTGATGTCTGTGACTAATTAATAATGAAGTGGTGTCCAGTGATTAACAATGTTGAAGACGAACGAGACGTTTAGTGGTAAAGGTTTTGTGATATTTAAATGTGATCCACATAATTCTAACTTTTACCTGAACATTTTGGATGGCCATCTTTCTCGTGTGTATTAATGCTCATTTGATTCGTGTGTTCCGCAGTACGAGCAACTGTTCCTCAGCCCGGGTGAACAAAAACAGTTTCACGCTTGTTCTGTCTACTGTTGGCCTTACGAACTTGCCACAGCCCGACGTGTTTGCTGCCAGGGCGTTTTATGCAACCGGGACTTCACCGAGGGTAAGCATACAGAGTGCGATTAGTTTAACTTTGATATACACTTACCTGAATAGAAGCACAGGCTATAAATTTCCATCGATCAACCATTTGAACCCCATTCATCCGTGAGCCAGATTTTCATTCTACCACGTGTTTGTACCGCGTTGCAGCTAAACATAAGCGGATATGTCACCATCCGGTTATTGTTTTACATAGTTGTAATTGATCTGATAACCATATGAGTTGGATGAGAATGTTCAAAAGCAGATGTTTACAACGTGCTCTTTTCATCAATGACATTGGCAGAATGATTATTTCAGAAAGAAGGATCGTACCTGAACGTTGCTTTGTTTCACGTGTATTTTCTTCTGTTGAGGCCCAAACTGACTAAGAATCACATCGATATGCGTTTTTACCGTTTACTGTCGAATTTCATTATTGTTTTTTCTAACTCTCTGCCTAGCAAAGGTACGTGAGGTGAGAGGAACACAGTAGTTCAAGGTTAGTGTGATATTCTCCATGCACTGTCATTTACTCACTAAGTAACTAGTGATATTGAAGCTTTTTATTCATTTTCTGTTCATCACTTAAGGCTACAACACCT
>QNGE01001449.1:118882-162236 GCA_008508345.1 Paragonimus westermani | reverse complement strand
TCGGCACAGTGTTTCTACGATTAATTATATCTGCTGTGGGACCTGCAGAGAAGTTATCAGAATTGGGGATCGGGAGAGGCCTGAGAGCTAAATTTGATAGGACAGTGGGGGAGGGGTCAGCAGTAGCATGTTTTCTCCTATCCACTCTGCTGTATGCAGCAGATAGGGCGACCCGGTTTATACTGCGAAACGGCCGATGCAGTATGGAATTGCTTGTGTTGTGGGTATTCATGGTTGTGTATAGACTGAGATACTGCCAGGACGCCCAGACCTAGACAGAGGAACGATTAGGATTCTCAACCAAAGCCTTTGGCTCAAAAGCCCGTACCGCAAGGCAGCGGGTGGGTGGAGGTGTACCAGAAATGGTAAGTTTTTCAGGAAGAGATGCCAACCATCTTCCAACCCCCAACCTGGAGGACCAGGAGACTGTGGTTTGTCAGACCTCTACCTGTTGGCCTGCCTGGTATGAATAATTCTGTCCAGTTTAGCCCAAAAGGTTATCGAGATGCACAAGCCGTCACACCACGTCAAGGTCCAGTCTCATCGTGACGGCAGTAGATGATGATGAGAGAACATGAGATTACATTTAGAGACATGAATGATGTCTTCTAAATTCATTACGGTTTCTCATACATAACACGTATTCGAGTTTTCATCTAAATGAGCGGTTACATTGTAAGCATAGTTATAGAGAGCTGGAATAAGGAGAGTCAGCAGTGCCCATGCCATCCGCATTGCACGACATACTCGAAGTGGAATCTTTGGCAAACGGTAAGTTAGTTGATTGTTCCTTACTACTCACGATGCTACTTGTTTTTGAGGTTGAGTTCTTCCTCATCACAATCCTCCTGATTCATTGAACCTGAGTGAAACTGTTTTGTTGGAACTGATGTCACTGTAAAATTTTCTTGTTTTCTTAGAATGTGTTACATGAAACGTACGTTTGCGGTCTATTTTGCTATCTGTGTGCAGCTAACTCGCGGGAAGACGTAAGCTGTCAGGTATAAACATTTTGTTCTTGCCTATCAATCCATTGCCCAAATCAGACAGTTATCCTGGTTTCGAGTGCAACAATGAACAGTGGAACGAACGAACTACATATGGGTACATTTGACAATGGTGAAAACCATTTCAATGCCAATGAAAAGAAATTGGTGGAATCAACACAATTTCGCCAACGGACAGCCGACATGCAACACTTGAATGGGGACACTCCAGAAAAGGCCAACCACTGTTCACTAGAATCTTAAGCGAATTGGCGCGTTCTGCCAAATTACCTGATGCGATTTGGTGTTTTGCGATTGAATGCACTAGAATTCTGTTTAACTGTTGAAATACCGATCCTCTTCAGGTTATCGTTGGCTATACCAGATTTTGTCGTACGTCTTGGTGTATTCAGCCAATACAGGCGCCACCGAAACTGCAGATGAACTGGTAGATAATATGTGGGAGTGAATTTTCCGAGAAAAAACGATGTGGGCAGTGGACAGTCTATCTGCAGGTAGAAATAACAACAGGCTTCAACTCTGAAGTTACATCGTTATTACTGTAGTCTTCCATGTATGGAAGGTCTTCTGATACGTGCTTCTTCGAAGGTGTGTGTGTGTGTGGTTGAGAGCTGATCTGTTGCGGAGAGCAATACATTTTCACCAAACTAAACCGATCATCCAGTTGCAAACAGAGCACTTCGTAGAAGTTACGTTTCAAACTCTGTCCATGATTTTTTCTGGTTCAACAGATGAATGTCTGTAAACCATGAGTGCAAATGACAGCAACTGTAAGTATATTCTGTTTTATTTGGGCTTTCAGTTAAATGGATCGGCTAATAACACCACCCAAGGACGTCATGAGTGATAGAAGAATTTCAGTATGTGAAAACAAATTGGTGTAAATTAATCATGAAATGGCCACAATCGGTAAGCCTCAAAATGTCACTAAAATAACATATAGAGAAAACAGAGACCAGTACGGTAAGTTAGTTCATTGTCGACTATTCTGAGAAAATGGCAGTCCATCAGACTGTTCAGAGTTACAACGTCAACTTGCTCGACAGGAAGTCGGTCGAACGCAAATCGAATATTTTCTGTTCAAGTAAGAATCAGTTCTTAGAGGTTATTGAAGGTATATAGACAAACGAAAATTACGGGACAAAATAAGTGTACACGGGGAATCAGCAGCCTCGTGTAAGGGAACATTTGTGTAAAATGTAACGAAGTCCGTTTGAGCAAGTTTCTTCCGAAAAACTCAATGAAATATTATCTAAAATACACATCACCCCGTATTCAGGTCAAAGAAAATCGGACCAAAAACCGCATGAAGTTCACATATTCCTGTCTGTTCAAATAATTATGCCACAGATAATTAGTGAGAACAGCTACAAATTGACCAAACTCCCGTCAACATATGATCAGGATATAAGAGATAGTGTGATTACCTATGCCGTCGAACAGGAAGATATGTTTGTGAGTAGATTGGCTACAGTTGGCGTGCTCAGGCACAGCGAACGTGTTACATCAAGCGTCAGTATGGGTTCACAAACTACAATGTAGCTCAGTCGGTCAAATCAGGTCAAGAGATTGCTGAATGTTTATTGTCTTATCTAACCTAGATAATACAACCGATCCTCTTGGTGAATGGTGCAGCAACAGCAAAGAGAATGTGCATGTACGAATCACAACGCTGCCAGTTTAACAGCTTTCTGACACTCAATGAGCCAGTGATAGATGACAGGTGTCGTTGCGTAAAGCCATTCCAACTTAAACAACGCCTTTAACTTGACTGAGAGAGTGATATGATCACATGCCGATGGCGTGGAACCCCTGTATTGAGACTGTGCATTTCACATCATCATGATGATCCCGTGTCATGTGCATCGACTAATTCACGAACAGGCAACGCAGACCGCAGATATACCTGTAGAAACAGGAAATTGAATCTGGCTGTGCAATAATTCATGAGTTGCATTCAACCACAATTTCATTCTAGCAGTTATTTTGTTTGAAAAGAGGACTTGATGTGCGCACAAATGCGATCAAATGGTGTACCTGTTTCGGCCACAATTTTTCTCATCAGTAACAATTTTTCTATCAAAGTTGTTAAGGATATCCCCAATCACCGTCTATTTAGCAGCAACAGTTGCTGACACAAACATCTTTCTGATTACCGTTCCTTATCAGCGCTGTTTCCTTCATATAGTTTATAGCTTCGATTGCTTGAAGAAGTACGGAAAATGGGGATCAGGTCTCACTAACATGGAACAGTTTACTTAATGTCAGTGCACACGCTTGAACGTGAACACAAGATTAAGCGCATGTTGCGTCGCCTATATGTAAATCACCGTCACTGTTTCTCTACCGTGACCAACCTGCTGTTCGTCCGTATTGCCTGACCAGTCTCTAGTGCAATCAGCAAGCAGCTTGAATCAGTGTGCAACACTCAGTGGACTGAACCATTTTCAGTTCTAAATTAGCAACAGAATACGAACCGGCAGTTGTGGGGTTCGCCACAGCGAACCAATGGAGTCGACACCCGACATATATTTTATTGGTAGAAATCTCTCGAATTGTCAGTTGGTCAAAGTGAGCGCCAGTAAAGAGGACTAGTTTTGAAGGTAGTCTGCACGTATTGCACACGGGGGTAACATCGCACTCGCACGTTCACACGAGCATACCACAGCAGTTGCAGTTCTCACTGAAGGCAAGCAACATACCGATTGTCCCTGGGCTCGGTCCCCGAGCCAAAAATCGGAGTCCAAACCAATGGAACAGCCACGCCACCTGATCGAGTCATGTGGGCAAACGGGCCCAACACACCACCGAAACCGTAGCCAGATTAGCTGCCTGTGGATGATGTGCGTGTGTGTAAGTGCGTTTCCAATACAGCCGCTCGGCCCCATCGACCCAGGGCGTTAGCCACCGCGGTCCACCGTCCATAACACCTCTGTGTAGCCGTTTCAGCGCTTGAAAGACAACACTGAGCATGGGAACCGGCGTGTGCATGAATGATGCAAGTGGACAAAGTGAAAATACGGTATTTCTCTAACGGACTGTCTCATCACGATTGTTTTCTCACCAAACGATAGACAAAAGCTGCATTCATGAACAAAGCAGATCTGTAAATCACCAAAAGACTGATCAAAACCCAACGAGTTTTGCACAGAATCTGAGGCACACCATGCTGTTTTTAGGTTCGTCGCTCTATTTTTGGACTGTGACCTGACGTTTTACAGCCATGCTGTGAAATCAGTAAGCGCCGCTCGATATGCCTCAGTTTTATGACCTCGTCACTGAGTCGTGTCGTTTCGCTTCCTGTCAATATGTCTCATTTGATCACTTTATCTGTGATGAAGGCAACCTGTTGCGCTGTCGAGATTGACGCGGACAGTTTGTTCAAAAACGTCGTCCACATCGAGATGCTTTGTTTCCTGGAAACCTGCTTTGTCCTGGAAAACGATGTCCACTTAGTTTGGATCGATGCAAAATACTGGCATCATACGGGTTTTGGTAAGGTGATTACGAACTAGGATAACGTTGGTACATGTGAGTAGTGACTGATCTGGGGTGTGGTACAGAACGTAACGCATTCCTTACGAGCATTATGTTTGTTCGTAAACTGATTCCTCTTGGACTTTGAACTGTAAGTGCAGATGCTTCGACGGCGTTTTAGACTCGATACTAACATTTCGTCGAAGACACGTCGGACTTGTGGGCTCTGGGTTGACTAAATCGGTCTGTGTGTGTGTGTGTGACGCATTTAGTCATTACTGACAGATACCCGTTAACCAGACGCGGTATGTAGGATGGAGACTGAATATTTGCTAGATGGAATGCACAAATGATCTTTAAAAAACTGTAAATGCCATTGACAAGCGTACACCAGTGCCTTCCCAGAATACGATCTAGTCCCAGCGCGATAAATTCGTTCAGACCAAATTGTGCGAGGCTGCTGTCCGACAACAACAGTATGTCGAGTTCACTAGCTATTCGTTTTATCAGCTGTTCTTCTTAAACTATCGTTGATTTTTCGTCGCCTGAAATCCCGCGTCATCGACTGTTAAACACTTCATGATAACAGGTGACCAGGTTGTCTCACCTAGATCATTCAAATATGCATTCCGATATTCTTCTCGAAAGAGGCTGGCTACAAAATCTATCTGAATGCGAAGGCTCCGATCAAATGTGAATGTTGCTCAAATTGAAATTAACCATATCCTCCACCATTCACTCGAAATATTGTTACGCAATCAGAACCCGAAGCTAACGACTTTTAGTGAATGTTTATTGGTCAGAACTCACCAGCCTGCGCAATGTGCACAAAAATAGTTGAGGCAAACAACCGGGTGTGAATGTATGTGTGTACACACATTGTCTACCTCTAATTGCCTGTCGTATGTAACCTGCATATTTTACGTGTGCGACTGATGGGAGTAAACAAGATGATATTTATACAGCTCCTATGCTAAACCTCATTTGAGCAGAAGGGACATGTCTTCACACATTTTGGTGTGTTTACGCTTATCCACAGACTTTCGTTCAATTCTAGGATGCGCATTTCAAATTATCAGTCTTTTACGGTCTAGATGATATTGGGCTTACGTTGTTATCGCAGAGACCTGCAGTCCCTATCAGGTATCGTCCGCTGTCAACTGACGAGGCAACGAAGTGCGCACTTCTGTACCCGCGATGTGTCTAGTGGGATCGAGTGCACACGTCGTCTCCGTGATCAACTTACGTGACTTTGACAATTGGATTTTCGACAGATTGAGAAGTTCTGATTGCGTTCTTCCTTAAAGAGGCATACCTGGTGGGGAGCAACTTGAACAATCGATTTTCAGTAGGTAAAGTTGAATTCCAAATGAGAAGACTAGGAATGAAAATTACGTGCAATTTTTTTGAGCTCATAAGCAACTCTGTAACCTCATTACGGATAGTTTCGAGTAACCAGGAATTGCAAATCAGTATGCAAAAAGGTATAGGTCATCCCATTAAGAAGTATGAGTCTACAGTTTCAGCTGCATAGCTACTTCATCTGTCACATCAACGTTGTTCATGACCGAAAATGAGAGTGCAGTGCTCCCGAGTTATGTGACGTATGATGAGAATGATAACTCATTTCTCATTCTAAAGAGCTCCGATTAATAGCACCTCATGATGCAGATGTAAATACCTCTCTCAACACTTGCGTTCCAGAGGTGTTTAGTTGTGTTCAGTTGTAATGAAAAGGGTGTTATTCGTAACAGTCATCCTCCCCCATACAATTCATTAAGTGAACACACTTTTCCAGCCAGTATGGCTAACCATGTTGTCTCTTATCAGAGCAACTTCCGGCATAAGCGTGATGATTTTCACCGAACACAACAGAGTATGTGATCATTTCTTACAGCCTTTGGTATCGCTAGCCACTCATCCCATTACTATCAATCTCGCTGTTATGGCTTAAAGCAAGTGAAGATGATGGCACCCGCTATTTGTTATATAAAAGTATGCTATTTATCTTTTTAACAGAATTCGTACCGACCACACATAAAAAAGTTGCAATTCGTTTCTTTGATCCAACAAGTAGTCCTCAAGTTTGTGTGCTGTTTAGTCAGTCTAGAAGCAAACAGCTGTTGAAGCCCCGAATCACCCTCAGAGTTCTTATCCATAGGTATCCAACAAATTCTCTTGGCAATTATGCAACGATCATCCAACTATCGGGTAACAGAGTGTATCCATAAATCCTATATAACCACAGCTTTCACTCATAATCTCGAAGATTCCAGTATAACCACTGGTTGAGTGGAAATTCATTATAGGAAAATGTCAGTCATCGATTCCAACAGAATTTTGTTGACACCTATTTTGCAACGTCACATCTCACATCCGTGGCGGGAATCCATATGAAGCCATTCGTAAATTTCACTTCATCCTAAAAAGGAATTCTGTGCTGAGCAGTCTTTCTTTTACTAATACAACAGAGTTTTTCATGCTGACACAAACACGTGCACCAACCATGTGTGTTAATAACATAGTAAATTTATCCTCAGGAGAGAAAGAAGACAAAAAATGCGATATGTCAACGTTTCGTTCATTGTAATCAATCAGTATCTTCAGTGAATAATTACATGAATAAAGCAATGAGAAGACGTAAATCATGTGATGTTCTCCGGAGTAACATTTTGTACATTCTGATCACACATGGACATGTAACTAATTTTAAACATTAAGATAAGGTACCCTAGGGCGGAAATAATGGCTTAAGGGATTAGACAGAGACACGGAAATGAAGATTAAACGAATGGGAATGCTGATTACCAAGGCAGCCGCAGCGTTAACACAAACTGTTTCTGAACACACAGGGGGGATTATAACGTCTGATAGCCAAAGCCTCAGCAAACTAGAGGATACGTTCCCGGTGACTTCGAAAAATCACAGAGAATGCGTCACAAATCTTGACTCTGTGTCCTGTTTAGATTAGGTGTCTCGCTATTGATGATGTCGGATGCCGTCCATCGGTCTCAATGCAAGCGCCTGGTGTTTCTAGTTGTGTTTCCAGCCACTTGGGAACATGCTCTTCGATACGAGAAGCCAGCTGACGGTTCGTCCTCCCTATGTAGCTCATACTGCAACTACATGAATATTTGTACGGACAGTGGGATGTGACAGACGTAGGCTGTTTGTTCGTTTTCTTATTGCATACAAACGTTTGGTGCACTGCAGATAGAATGGAAGTTGTTGAGATCAACTTTACTAGCAAATGGATACCCTGATAACTTCGTCGAGTCACATAATAAGGTGAAGATCATTGAATCCATACTGATGACTCAAGAGAAAGGTGTTTTCCCACTCCCGCTATTCAGAGGTGACCATCTAGCTAACCATATAGAGCACAGGTTAAAGTCTACTCTGGTTCGAACTTATGCGGTTTCGCAGTCGCACTTAGTTCACACAACCAGAGGACCATATCTCCTCAATCGCAAAAGTAATTAGCAGAACTCTTCTGTCCCCCATGTTGTGTACCGGGTCAATTACATTTGCAGTGATGTTTACACAGGCAGAACAGATCGACAACTATCACAGCGAGTTGCCGCGCTCGTCCCTAAGTGGTTGAAACAACTGATAACACACCAGCATCAACTTGATGCACTGAGGGCTCGGAGTCTAATATCATCGGTCTCTAAACGCATCTTAGCAACAGGCCAACAAGCTGACCCGTTAAAATCATTCGAGTTACTGTTGCGCAATCGAAACCTAAAGTTAATGGCTTCCAGTGAAGCGAGAATTATGTGAACATAGCATCTGAGTTTACGTGCACAAAAGTGGTTGAGGCTACCTATCGAGTTGCCATGGTCGTGATTATATAATATTTGGTGTGTTGATGTGTCTAGTTCCTGTTTGCCCTTATCTGTATGATGAATATAACAGGCATGTTTTACGTTTGCGACTGATGAGTGAGATTCATATAAATTTCTAAGCTCGCCACAAACCTGACTGAACTAACCCACTGTTTGTGTGGTTTCTCAAGGAGGTCCCGGCATTATTCGCATTGAAACAATTGTGTGTAAACTTCAAGCACCCACGGGTGTGATAGCTTAGCTGACGTGTTATCCACTCCGTTCGCCTATACTGAGGCAATATTATCGTTCGGTATCCATAAGGTAATACGAAATGTTAGCCTGTACCGGTGTCTGTCCTCTCACTGCTTTGCTCAAGTTGTTCAATCCACTGTGTTCACTTGAGCCCTTATCTTTACAGCTATCGTTTGTTCAGATCTCAGATCTCACCACGAACACTTATGGATTCGGACAAAATGTACGTGTATATTGTGTTCCAGGAGTCATTATGCTTGCTTTATGTGAAACACTGAGCGAGTAAATTTGCTAGAGAATAACAGCACTAATACAATGAGGAGACAATTGCATATGAACAGTGCGAGTGTTTCTGGTTCCACTATCGACGGGTAATTATATGAAGAAAAGCTACTTCGGCGAGTGTACGTAACCTCAAAGGAAAAAAACAGTTAAACTTGAATTGGTGATATTTTTAATGTTATATTATGGATACTTTCGATTTCTCGGAAGGCTTCAGTAGAAAAGTAGTGTAAACCAGCTTAGGCATAAAAACAGTTCAGAGACGTCAAAGAAAACATTCCACATTCAGCTTTCTTCCAGAGAGGAGATTATGATTATCATGTTTAGTAGGCTAATCAACTTTTGGTCTTATAAACGCCTACCGTGCAGTACAACCAGTCTTGTTGTCACAAGCCACATCTAATCAAAAAGCGCACTTCTATATTACATGCCAATCAGCGCGTCTACCAGTTATGCGGTACATGAAGGGACAAATGTGTTGTTATTGTAAGAAGAACGTCTGTAGTGTAGTACAAAGGATGAGTGAGCGATTTTAAGCGAACACTACCGCATGTCGGCCATGAAAAACAATTTTGAATACAAGTTCAAAATCCAATGTTACAACGATTTCTACCATACTGATGGAGGTGCACAACTTACAAACAGTTTTGGTGATCAGGCGTTAGCAACTTGTAAATAGTCGACCCCCTTCACTACTAGCAAAGTGGGAGACTGCTGTTCCACCTTTCTGGGTCTCAGTGTAGCCAAACACACCGGGGGTATCGAACCTACGATCCATGAGTAAGTAGATGGTAGTCCAAACACTCATCTATTGGACTATGGTTTTACGGAAACCGGGGTTGTAAGATGTGTGCATTAACTACCATAACTGATGCATTTCACTCTTCACACGGGCTGAAACTGACTAGCTGTAAAACGAGCAAGTACTGACCATTGTCCAGAAACGAGTAGAGATACATTGATATAAATTCCATTGACGACCAGCGTAGTGGTATCCAGTCCGTTATGTTGACGAATTATTAAGCATTACTCTTTGTTTTTCTTACGTTATGAGTAGTGATGGCCATCCGCATCAAACCACACGCTGACTGATGCACTTAGAATCCACTAGATTATGTTTAGGAGAATGTGAGAAGGGATTCATTTAATGTTTGATGTCCTCTGACTACTCTGTTCATATTTCCACCAAATTTTGACTGACCGATTAAACGCTGCGACTGATAGTTTATTAGACGATCTCTCATTTTACGAACGGCTGACCTCTGGAGTAAGTTGTGAAGGGTTGCTAGATAACAGGTAAATTACCTTACAGAATGGGAAAGCTACCTTCAATTGGCCTGTGTTTTACAGTACATGAAACTCATTGTCAGACAGACAATCAAAGATTGTGCATGTCTCTGGTTGGACTGTAAAGGTACAACTGATTCGAACGAGACTACAACTAACAGGGGAATAACTAAGCCTATTTGCTAGGCTCTCGGTCGTGCGATGAGATGACAGAGCGTGGGTATTACGAAACGTCACACGATTGCAAACGGAGTGTCCTTTTGTTCATAACCAATACAAACTGACAAGCTGGGATGGATTGCTTCCACTCAGACCAACGAATTATCAGAGAACGTTCCGTTCCAGTAGTCCTACCAAACTAGACAGTAAGTTTACAGTCCCAAGGTCAACCACTGCCAAGTAACAAGGCGTTAGTACAAATTGATTGTTTTTTATTTTTATCCCCGGGCGCACTTTTTGTGTGAAACGACCACAATTCATCTTTTTCACTTGTAGTCACATTGCAAAGGTCAGTTCACATTTCCGATGTTCATAAATTGCTTGCACTCCATTTCCCCAACGGTTCGATTTCATTAGGCCTTACAAACCCACTGCATGGGCTACTGATGTTTTGAAGTGACCGGAAATACCCTCACACACTGTTGCATGCACACCTACCGACTGGTTGTCCTGTGCGTTTGCAGCGTGGGTTGAAATACCACCCACCCATTGCCAAAACACAAAAATGTGCGCTGGCCGTTGATGTTTTGGCTTTCTTCTGATGGGCCTTTGGTTATGATACTTCTCCCGCCAAGCGCGCACGTGTTTCTTGTGACATCGGGGATCTTCACACTAGAAAGGTCAATGTGCTTTTGGCACTATTGTTCACGGCTGACGACTGGTTGCATTCCCATAGTATTGAGCGTCGTGTTGCCAATGGGAAAGGGCCTAGCTAAACCTTCTATGCTATAAGTTGTTATCGTACGATCTGTCAAGGTAGCCAATCCGTGTCGGTGGAATGTGGCAGGCATGTGCCAAGCCCAATACGCGTGTGCACACGGGAACACGGACAGGAACTGATAGACCGACGTCGACGTACTCGTATGCATTCGTCGACACACTTTCGCCACGGCTGTTTTGCCCAGTTTATTCACATAGACCGTGCTAAGCTGTCCCTTTCCACTCCCTAATCTTCTAAACGCAACACGCAAATAACACCTCGTCGCTGGTGCAACGGCGGCCTTTGAGAGTCACTTCATTTAACTGCGTGATACTGGACGGCATCCTACACAGGAACCACTAACACACCATAGAACCGACAGTTCCTGTTATTGTCCATGGTCTAGAACGCTCGATCAAAATTATCCCATTAAAATCCTATCACGGCGACTTTCAATAAACTTATTTTTTATTCACTGTTGACTTCCGGTCAGGCTAACAGAAAACGTAATATATATGTATATATATAATTACATTAAGTGACTACGACAGATGATGTTCCTTCAATAAGAAGAGAAGCATTAGATGTCTGTTTAGCCTTACTTTGAATAGGCGATCGAGTATGCTGAAGGCGGCTAGCGTCACGTTCATTTGTCTGATCAACTGAACAGGTGACTGAATCGCCTATTTCTTCCATAGTAGAAAAACACTTTCTCCTGGTTTACTAGAGGGACATTTTGGGGATTGTTACTCAAAACTCATGTGGCACGTGGAACCGTTTCGATTAGTGATGGGTGGTCGTAGCTTTGCTCGATGCAATCTGAAAGCAGTTTTCGTTTTCAGGAAGACTGCCCAGTTGTCTTCACTTCAAAAAAAAACACCATACTTGAATTCGTGTGCTGGGTGCATTAATTTCTGTGTGGTTGGCCACATATGAAATGAAATCCAATTTTCGCATCTAAAGGACCAGCATAGGCTGTCAGATCGCTACAATCTTCTGTTGGATGTACTACTTCGAAATGAACGGACTCAAAGTTTAATTGATGATTAGTGTATTTAAATCTGGGTTGCTTTTTTTTCAAATCACACGTCTATAACCGTTTCACTAAGAGAACTCTGATTATTAGTGACGAGAAGATTTATGGATTATCAGTCAGTTGAACGTTATTTAAGAATGAGCATTGAATACCAAACATCTTAGATATTGGTCTTGTCGTGGTGGGTACTAATGGCCTCAACCTGTTATCAACCTCCATTGACTGCGGTTGCGGAAAGAGACGATTACTGTTGCACCCGGTGTTTTGAAGTGGTTGAAATAAAAGTGAACAACAGGCCCATTTCAGCGTAGACGCACAAGTGAACCACGGCGTAAGAAACTACATACAACTGGCTAGACGACGACGCGGCTGATTCAGTGATCCAGAAGGACGATGCGAGCACGTACGATTGTGTCAAAGAAAATAACCGGTTGAAGGAGAAATTAATAAATTCCTCGCAACGTATCGACCTCCTGCTTATCAGGATTCATTCAGTAGTCCGCATTGATATGACAGATCTACCGCCTGCATAGTTCATTGCCTGTAGACCAACTGACACCCTAAAATCAACGGTTTCCACTGGAGTTCGTTCTGCAGAGGCTATCATTAAACGTAATTATGGTTTTGACTTCTCGCAGTGCAGGTAATTAATAACAAAATCCGAATAATTAACTGATTGCAAAATTTTACGAATGATCACATTCTGTCGTACACTGAAAATTTCCATCTAATGTTAACCGGAGTATTAGATAATTTGATTTCAAATCAAGCTAACATTCAGACGCTAGTTAACCATGATATGTAAAAAACGCCTAGGTTTCATAGGTGGATGAAACTAACAATTCGCTGAACACTGGATTCGAGGACATATTGGCAGTAGGGGAGTGAACGTTAACAAAATATATTCCATACAAACAATAAATAGAAATGCAGGCCCTACAGAATTGAAATAAATAAATCGATAGGCTGTCCGTTGAGCAAGTATCAGTGTAGCAGTGAACCAACAACTGACGGGAAATCACATCTCTCCAAGGGGACCTTGGACGCGAAAAACTGTCCCGTGACTTACGGCCAAGTCGTTGATGGCGCGGCTTACACAATTGTTCAATAATAAAAAATAGTCTGAAGGCTAGGCGGTATGCGTGAATGCCTAATTCACTGAACAGAACGCGCCATTTTGCAAAAACCCAGACACTGGAGGTCACGTGACTGAAGCACACGAACCACACGTGTTTAACGCAAACGGCCTCGAAGCGTCCTACCTTAAGGGTGCACATTGAACTATCTCACACAGCTTTAGGGGCCGGCACTTGAACAATACGACTGAAAGACCTCCATAGACTACAGTGCTCATTTCAGAGGTAACGAAATGGACCACTGCACCGACAAACCACACGCGTGGAATCATCGCATTATGATTCAGGCCTATAGCATAAGAAGAGATGACAAGCTCGTCCATCCAAAATTACTGGTGCACCACGCCACAACTATGATGTATGTTTGCCAACACGAACCTATGATGCCACACTGGTTAAAAATGTGCGCATATAAGAAGCAGACCGAAATGGATGTATTCAACTGGCTGTAATGCACGATTGTGACTGCTTATGTTGTTTTGAATCCTGGTGCAATTTCGGCCAGAAACGTAAACATAGTAACCAAATTTTAAATGTTGTTTAAAGGCTAAGGCGATTCTGGTTCACAAACTATTGTCGGGTGTTCAAGAAGGATATGTTCCAGCCTGTTTGTGATTCGTGAACCATGTGGACGTTTGACGCCTTACTATTATAAACAGTACCGTCTTCTGGCTGTGAAAATCGGACATAAACTGAGAGACGATCCCATTAAGCGTGTAGGCGCACGTGTAGGTAAGCATTGCCATGCAGAAAGGCTGGAGTAAATATGGTAGAATGCGAAATAGGGGATTGGGGTTGTAAATGCAGCTTCTATATTCCTAATCGAGGATATCAGAGCATTACCCGAGTAATCGTAAAAGCAACCACACATTGTGTTCACGTTCGCATTCTCTCAATTCATCTTCTGTAGCACAATATTACGATATCTATAACTTTCGAAACAAATCTGTGAACACGCGATAAAACAGCACGAATGTATTTTTCGAGCTTGACATCAAACAGCATAATCATCTTCACAACGTTGTGACCGTTCTCGAAAAATGTGAGTATGACCTCACATCGCACGCTTGCACAAAAACCAATTCAGCCCAGCATTCAAATGTTCCGTTGCCAATCTCCTTTAGTCTCAAGTGATTGGTACTGCTGATCGATCGGTGTTGAACCGCACTAAGTTTGACTGCAGGGTGAGAACAATTAAAACCTTCATCCGAGTGACGGATACACTGCTGTTCATCCAACGGCGTGTACTTCACCGATAGTCTAGTGTTTCTCATCAGGCAGTGTTGAGACGATTGTCATCCCCATGGTGAACAAGGACAACCATTCACCTGATAAATCGGGTCGGAAGACCAAGTAGCACAGCTGGAGTGGCATCACTGGCCCGTGTTCCTACGCCTCTGAAGGCTCTATGTGTATGTTTGTATACACACAGACAGGGCAGAAAAACAAACCTACTGACGATGGGCTCACCACGTACATTAGATCGGTACAGGTGACTGATGCATTAGCCGCCAGGTCGGCAACTGATCATAGAAACCAGAAGAACCTTGCTTGCTGCTTTGAATGGATCTGCGGTCATCTCACAGATTCGGACAACTTCGCAGTGGACTTTCATAAGCGCCATGCCGTCATCTTTGAAATGAACCCTTATGTGTGATGGTCATATAACCGTGGTAACTGGGTCTCGGATCCTGCGAGTGTGAGTCAACCGAAAGTGAACCCATGTGCATTGTTGTAGTGTGAGGCTTCGAGGCGGTTCACGTTAAGTGCGTGTGGTTCGTGTAATTCAGCCACGTGCCCCCAACTGCCTGCCTTACAAGTGCTGTGACAAATTCCACAATTTATTTGAGAGGTGAAATTGATTACCTGAACAACCCTGTACTCGGGCAAACACATGGGCTAGCTCAACCCCACCGGGGGCGTCCCCAGGCTACAGATTATAGAACGGTGTTCCACGTGGGAGCTAACTGCGAAATAAGCCGGGTTCTGCCAGCGAATAAGCAGTCGTGGACAGCCAGCTGCAGTATTAACAGGGTGTGGTGGAACCACGGCTGACAGTCGGATCTCCTATGAAAGGCTACACAAGCCATTTGACAGTATTCCGACATGACCTATGTTAACCCGTAACAAAAGAGTTTCACTTGCCTCATCGGAAACACATGAGCTTCCGTTTAGCACGACGTCTGTATGGCGTGTTGATATCTTCAGTTCTCTCCAACAGTGGACTAACCCCGAGGAAGGTGTGTGAATCACGCTGGTGATCATCGGCTTCAACAGGCACGTAAGGTGGGCCGGGTATCGTGGATGACTTCACCTCAATCGAAGAGTGTATAAACCTGTTTTGTCACCGGCTGTCAGCAACCGGAGAAATGCTTCTTAACATCTCTGTCTGTCTTCGACTCCCTGGCCAAACAGATCTACAAATCTCTGTTGGTGAATCCTCAGACTGCTGCACTGCTTCTGTCGCAATCTCCTGCGGGATACACTGAACATCTTAGATGGATGGATTCAGTCTGAAGGCAGTATGAACTGAACTGCAACTGCTTACTGGTCCTCAGTGGACTGCGAACACCGTGCTTCGCCTCGCTGTCTTACGGGTTATGTTTCTTCTGAAGTAAAAGCTCCTGGTGGGGCTCTTCAAGCCAATCCTCTTTTTTAATCCGGGGAACCCGGAACTATCCTGACATGAACTTATAAACGTAAATTAGCTACGGATTTCATCTTGTCTTTCTGTCATTACCTTAGCGCCGAAGTGTCTGCAGTTAGATTTGCTCTCATGTCACACTTTAGCGCCAAACCAACTTGCTTACTTTCCCCCTCTTTTTTTTAAACAATTCTACACTTAGTTATCTCCCAATCCCGTTTTCACACACACACACACACACACACACCAGAAACATACCTCATTTGCCGTTCACGGAGGAAGTGATAGCCAGAATTATGGTGCTCAAAACTCCAAGGTTCCTTACCCGAAAGACAGAAACCCAAACTCGCCCTCGAACACCATTTAACCCTACCACATTAATTATATGAACATTTATGCAAACGGGTCAACAAGCAGCCCTTGTACAGGTTTTGAAGACCCTCGCCATCGATATCTTTCTTGCTGAAACACGGCTTCAGGATTCTAGCCCAGTGTTACACGTTCGATCTCTGTCGGCCGCTTCATCATGCGGGTACAATATGTGCTCGTCTGGAGACTCTGCGGTTCAAGTCACTAGCCCAGCCGGTGTTGGAATCATCCTTAGCAAATACACAGAATAGATGTTGCTTGACTGGATTCTTGTTAGCAGCCGCCTTCACGCTTTCAGACTCGAAGTTACGGTTAGTGCATCAAGGGGCGCGATCACAAACGCGATCTGTTTGTTATTGCGGCATATGACCCCACAGACTGGAGTTCAGACGCAGTCAGGAATGATTTTTATTACCAGCTCATTAACCTTCTAAACAGAACGCGGTACACAGGCACTGTTTTACTAGCTGGAGACTTGAACGTTTAGTTAGGTAGGTCAACTTTTAGTGAGCGTGACTTAGGTGGTCCACACTCTTACGGTACTCGTCGAACAGGTATCAGCAAAAGTTGGTTTCAGCTACGTACTGATAAGTGCTAAATTTCGACGTTCTCGACAACCTCCATCATCAAGTCAATCATGGGCACAGATTGCCAACGTAACGATCAACTATCGACATTGTAAACCAACATTGTAAATCAACTTGGTGCATCTGCGTGGATTCCAATCGTGCACCGTTATGTGCAAAATTTGCTTGGCGCTTTGGTGGGAGGTCATTTCGCCGTCTGCCACAAACTGAGGAATCTAAACTGGAAAGGACAGAACTGCTTTATGCTCATCAGTGAGCTGTTGTTTCCAGTCTAGGTCCTTACCCACCAGAAGGCATCGAAGCACACTGAGCACACAGACGGCATGCAATGCATAACTGTACTGTTCCTTTGCATCTACTAAGTGTAAGGTGTTATTGCAACTGCGCTCATCTTTGCCGGTGAGCGGTTGGAGGTAGTCGACAATTTGATGTCTTGGGAACTGTAGCAGAATAGACAGAATGTCCGGGATAGTAAATCGTATAGCAAAGGCTCGGATGGCGTTTGCAAAATTATGCTATACGTGGTATCAGTGTGGTCTCAGTTTTCCTCTGGAAGACCGAGTGTATAATGCCACCGTAAGGACAGTTCTAATGTATAGCTCCAAAACCTGGTCCATTCGTTATGGAGCTGGATTCCGCAAGTCACTCGAAGTATCCTGATTGGGGTCCGAATAACTGAACACTGTTGAATGGAGAAGCTGTCATATATATTGGCGAATAGCAGAACTCAATAACGCTTGCATTGCGGATGTTTTACATGCTTGTCCATCAACACTTATTTTTCTCCTCTTCATCTCACGCATTACTTTTTTCTGCAGACATTGTGGCATGTTTGTCACACTGATATTTTACATGTTATGGGAGGTGCAATTATTCTAAAACTTGGTAGGATATCTCAACGCGGTGAGGAGATATGACCGAAACTCACGGTGGTTGCTTACGGACAGCACGGATGACCAGATGGGTCATCATTCAACAAAATCGGGCCAACGGATGAGTAATAGCAAGCAAAAACCTACGACAGAAGCAAAACGAGGGAGAAGTGCACATGCAAGCGGAAAAGACCGCCACATTTTGGGCTGGAATTCCGGTTCATAAAGGCAAGCGCACATGCGCGTGACGTGAGAACGTGTGAGTTGGACAGTGATGATCGTGCTTTCTTGAAGGACTTGGATACACTGTGTTCCAGCTGACTTACTGATCAAACAGGAACTTTAAAACACCGGAACCCACCAGCTCAACTGCATTACTTATATTTATTGTGGCATATTTCTTAACTTGGAAGAATGCTAACTGACATAACACCTGAGTTCGATCCAATGTGCGGTCGCAGCTAGTTGTCTAACAATTGTGCTCCGGAGCCACGCTGGGTGCTCAGAAGTTTCACAGTTGTATCTAGTATACCAACAAACCTGGCGTGTTCAGCAGTTTAGTCAATTTAGGCACCCGCACATATTTCTTAACATTCTGGATCCGTTCTATTTTGGGGTCGAACCATTGTGTAACCGTTGTCTTTAACATCTTAGTAGCACACAGTGTAGCACACTAATTCAGTTTCGTGGAGTAGTTGCACATTCTTAATTTGGGATTTGTTGTGCTATGAGAATTATTGACGTTCGATGACGAGATGAAATTTCTCTGGTAGTCGTATCATGTGGATGTTTGACAGGATTTTCAAAATTCTCTAACGTGATTGGTTTAGGAACTCACAAACGATCGATGGTGTTTTGGTTGGTGAGTGGTTATGCAGAACTTGAGAAATATAATGCAAGCCTTTCATTTTCTTTGCTAAAGCACTAGTGGATTGTGCCTATGAAGTTCCGGGCATGCAACACCAAAGCAACTTGTGAAGCTGGCACAAACCGGTTGACAGCCTTCTGAATTGGACTGCTACTATCGATCTGATGGCGTTTCGTAATCTGTCTCTGCGAGTCACCGAAGAGACTCTTTACTCTTGTTTAGGACGTGGCCGAGCTTCGGAACACAGCCGAGTAGGTGTGAATCAGGAAGCCTATGGATAACGGGTAGTTGTCGGAAGAACGTTTGCAGTGTTTTGACCCAGATTTGGGACATACTGCACCCCTTGAATTCTATGGCGTCTTTGTCGCAGTCTAATTTATAGGTAAGAGGTGGAAACGGAGCACAGAAAACTGTTGAGACACTAGTTTCTTGAGCTTTGCTGAAAAGGTTCTAGCAAGGAGTCTCTCCAGTCACTCTTACGCGGAACCCATGTGGACAGCTGCTTCCAAGGAACACCATAAGTTCCGGACCAATAGTGTTATGGCTAACATGGTGTTCACCGCTCTTCCGGCCCTGTAAAAGTGCCTCAGATGCAGCTGACCGCTGTGGTTTTTCCAGATTTTCCCTAGGCATTTCTTTCAGTGAGTCGCGAAGCCCTGTGGACAGTGCTCAGTAATTCTGGGTGGTGAGGTAAGTTAGTGAATCTAATCAAAAGTCACCTTCTCGCATAGGGACGAAGAAGCAGTCATGTGAATTAACCAGATCTGACTTTGAATTTCACGTTAAAGTGAAAGAAATTAGCATTAACGTGTGGTTTCCAGAGCTCGGAAGACGCTGTTTAAATTGAGTGCTTCATGGATAATAGCCTGTTGAATTCTGTACACTTCGGCACTCCAAATCTGTTACGTTTTTGTTTGCAAATAACAGTGTACCGTTTGTGCACTGTAGAGGGGAACGGCAAAGAATGGCAGCGTCTTTGACGACTGTGACATGCGAGTTTGGTTTGAAAATCGACAGCAGGAAATTGTAATCCTTATATCTTCTTTCGGATGAAGACTTTTTGCTTGCAGCTGGAATCCGGAACAATGGAAACATTGTGCTATGTCGGTTTGAAGGTCTCTCTACGGGCAGTAAGTTGTAGGCTCGTGTAGCATGAAGTGACACCGGTTTTGTACATCTTGAAAGACGGCTAGAAAAGCGGCGAAGCAGCATGTGTACAATGCGTTGTTGATTTCAGCTCTGTTGCGAAATCCATTATTAGTGCCAACGGAATGTGTGGTGCATGAGCTAACCCCATGCTCATTAGTAAAGACGTATTCAGGGTATTCTTTGGTCTGAACTGAATCTGAGCATCTGTTACATCGGCAGGTGAGAATAGTTGAAAGAGATCTCACTTGATGATAACTAATAGTCCATGATATTATCAAATTAAATTGTTCACATCTTAATCATGATCTCAGATCATGAAGGATGTAACCTTGAACCGACATTCTGTAGGAATGCGATCGAAACGGCTGTTCGTGAGTTCAGTGAGCGACATGCACGCGGCACGTAAAGTAACTAGAGGTATCATAGACACATAGACCTTCATTTTTTCTCACTGTGGCCATCTGTTCGGAAGGTGGTTTCGGTTTGCTATGCCTTTCTATGAACCGTTTTGGATACTGATAAACAGATTGGGAATAACACAATAAAGTGGCCAATAAAGTGACAGTCCCGGATCGGTATGTCACCGAAGTACTCAAAGATCCCTGTCAACCAACAAACGATGAATACGTTGGTCGATTATACATTTCATCGCTCTGATTAGTCAACAACCACTGTCATTTGATGAATCACCCTTCTTGTTTCTCAAAAACCTTGGTTACGGTAGACTTCTTTACTTTGTCATTTTTTCAGTCTTGTTGGTGCATTGTGTGAAAAAATTTCGCTTGGTTTCTCACTTCATGTTCAAGCAGTTGTTCTTCTCTTTAATCCTGTCTTGGGGACACCGAAATATTTCTCTACATAGTAGTTCTTTGCGTCTGATTCAGGCAACCTTCTTCTTGCCGGACTAAATCTTGCAGTTGAAGTCTCCGTATTTCTGTCTCCGAGAGACAGTGGTTCCACTTTCATTCTGGTCTACTAACTGGTTGTCTAGAATTGACTAGTTGAGCTAAAAAAGCCTTCACTCAAACGCCTTCCAGTCTCACTTCTTCAAATTTACATTGGATACAGAATATGGAAGTGGAACAATACATGTTGACGGTATATGCAGGCGTTCTCTGGATTCGGTCACGATGATAGATTTACTTGGAAATAGATGCTATCAGCCGTGTCTGTGCGAGTGAAATATCTATCGGATTAGGCATTACTCATCTAAGTCCTCCAAAATAGATAACCTAGCGCGACGCTTCAATAGTAGTCATCCCAACCTGAAGGTAACGTGTGAATTTGAAGCTGGTGATTGTTTGCCGTTTCTAGACATACTCATTAGTCGCCGGGAGGATGGCTTTATCAAAAGAGCTATCTATGAGAAATCCACGTGATCCCGTCAACACCTGAACTTCAGCGGTTTCACACCGGTCCATCATAAACGCACACTAGTGAATACACTATTCACAGGAGCAAGACGAATATGTACACAGGATAGTTTTGCGAAGAAATTAGACCCGATCACATCTGTACTACAAGCTGAAGAGTATCCAACACTCCTGAGGAAGGCCACCCGAGGTGGTTGAAACGTAGAGTATTACAACTTGCTCGTAACGTTGTGTTATTCCCAATCTGTTTATCAGTATCCAAAAAGGTTCATAGAAGGGCATAGCAAACCGAAACCACCTTCCGAACAGATGGCCACAGTAAGAAAAAATGAAGGTCTATGTGGAATTGACTTTTAAAGGTGGTTATAACATGTATCAAACAACTCAGGGGCTAGTGAATTTGATTAAGCGAACATTTAACGCAGCGGAACTTTGTGTATTAGCCTGGACCCAGACAATGTCTGTCCCTTCAACCAAAGGAGATCAGACTGTCGGTGCCACCTAACATTGTGTCTACCAGTTTGCATGTAACTGCAAAGAAAGTTACATAGGCAGAACCGAGAAGTGCTTGAACTCAGGGGTGAAGAAACATTTGCCTAAATGGGTGCAGAACTCTGTATTACAGAAGAACGTCAATGTTGTTGAAACACGCAATCAAGCAGCGTCCGCAGTCGTAAGACACGTCCTGACCACTGGTCACATTATCTTGCGGTTTGCTGATGCTGCCACAATCAGTTGACTGGAACCGACCCTGTGTATTCGAAAACAATTGTTCATGAACTTGACCCTTCCCTGGACTAAGTGACCTTTCTTAACGCACCGACTGTCTATCCATCCTTCTCCCTAACTGCTTGATATAAAAAACCCTTTCATGTTATTGTAAATTTGGTACTGACGAGTCAGGACGAATTGTTTGAATCTACTAGTTTTTTTCGTGTTCTAGCTGTTTTGTTCAAATTCGCCATTACGCAGTTGGATACCCAGGAAACGTCTTTTTGCGAAGTCGACATTTGATCACCACAGTTTGATCATTTTAATGTATTCTGTGTGATGTTCATGTACTCAAACCTTATACGTACTCCGTAATAGGAACTTGAACTTCCTCTCACTGCGGCTTATCAATGATGCATATCTTCATCCTAACGGGAACTTTAACACTGGCCATTGTGATTGTAAGACAAGTATGTTCACCATCAGTCTATTAACGTTATAATAAACATGTCTGATAGACTTTCCAGCCAGTCTCATTCGAAAAGAGACTGCCTGGAAAGTCCATCTGAATGCGAACGCTGCGATCAAATGTGAGTGATGGTCAACTTGAAAATAAACCAAATCCCGACTACTCATCAGTAATCTAAAATATCGTCTTGCAGGTTGAATGAGTTCTGTGATCTCGACCTGTCTCGGAAGTCCTAATCGCGGGGTTATCGATTGGAGTTAACAGGCAGTAACTGTGTCTCCTCTCGAGACGATCGGGCAACCTGATCATTGCTCACAAGCGAGAGTGGTTGAGCATTCAAATTTGATAATCCGGTCGTGCCTAATGTGAGGTCAACGGCGCAGTGGTTAACACGGTTGCCTCATGTCCAGAATTTGAAATTAACAATATAGAAGTGATGAGTAGTCGGGGATTTTCGAAAGAGACTGGCTGGAAAGTCTATCTGAATGCGAAGGCTGCGATCAAATGTGAGTGATGGTCAACTTGAAAATAAACCAAATCCCCGACTACTCATCAGTAAACATGTCTGAATCAGCCTATTTGATTGCGCAAGCAAAAGTTCATGCAAACTTGATTAATAAACACAGCAGCCTGACAGATAAGATCGATCTCTTTGAAAAAGGACAACAGTGTTATGTATAGTGTCTTGCGTAATGACATTCCAATCTCATTTCATCGGCTACTTCCACGGAATTAACATACATATTACACAGTCAGAACAAACGGCAAGGCATAATCAGTTTAGTCATGTCTGAGTCAGTCAGTCAGGTGGTCAAAATGTGCTCATCATTGAGGAGCATGAACTCGATGCAACGTAATAGAATTTCCGTGGGTCAAAAGAGAAATGTAGTACCACATAGGGTAAGATATAACTAGAAAAACTTTACAAATCGATCGGGGACTAACAGAGTGTACACCGAGTAACAGTGTACACGGTTTATATTGTTAGTTGTACAGTGTTCTAGGCTCCGTTCAATTTGTATGGATTTTCCAGTTATTTTTTTTACTGTTTCCGGTTGATCTGCACACATTTTTAAATCCTCCTCCTCCTCCTCCTCATCATCATCATAGACAGCAATACATCAGTGGTTCACACTAATGCTTAACTGCCACACAACCATGAAGAAACAGCAAGCCATATATAGAAAGACCGAGAAGGAAAAAGAAGGGGACGGGAAGGGACCTAACTACTGGACTCTGCCACATATTCACTATGTTGGTTCGAGTTCATGTTGTTTACCGATGAGCTTGCTTTAGCTACATCAAGCTGCTTACGTTCTGGTCACCTAAATGACTATCTCGAATATGACTTGATTGGCTTTATATGGCTACTTGCCCCAATTGTATAGTTTATATGTTAATTTCACAAAAGTAACCGATGGGTTGATACTATGTACTGTTGTTGACATTTTTGAAAACTATCAATGAAAACCCGTGTTTCGAAAGTTATCAAACTCACTTATTTCACCATACGACTCGTGCCTAAGGGGAACTCGACTGAGATAAATAAAACGGCTTCGTTGAATCACATGAACGACTTTTTGTTGACCAACTGAGGTTTCGAAATTTGGTCCTCTGTGAAAACTACTGTCTGGACGGAGATGGCAGTATTGAACAGTCTTTATAAGAAACTTGATTCTAGTGCTGTCTGTCGAAGTGGGCCAACCGAACAGCTTGTCCGAACTCGAGGCTAAGACCAAACGTGGGTGGGGTTTGACTTGATAGTGCTTTTATAAGCAGGGTTGACACCTGACCACCAAGCGTACAGTGGCAGTTTTGCAGTAGTTGCATTTGCCTAACCATTGATAGCCTGATACGCCGTACCATACCATAAAGTTGTGTGCACCTTGCAGTGTGAAGGTAGAAATTGAAACCATTTTAGGCAAAATCACGCAATGTTGATTCTGTTCGACTGATGTTTAATGTCTAGTATGAAATCATGTTCGCCTTTAGCCTGTATACCTGCACTGGTTCACTGATTTTATTGAGGAAGTTCGATTGATTTGATGCATATCCCTTCCCCTATCCATGTTTTACTGTGACCTTATGTTTGTTCCTCAAACACAAGTTACTACAGTTGAAACAGGTGATTCAACCTCATGTATTCTACGAGTATTTCACCCCCTTGAATTCCGGTTTTTCGTTAACATTGACAGACTTTCTATTGTTGATGTTATTTGCCTATTCGGCATCCTGTTCTAGTGTACTAGTGATGTCTACGACATTCAGATAGTGCAATACTGGTATCTCAGCGGACATGGAGACTGTATTGCGCCGAACATCACCAGGAATTCAGCCGCTCCTTATTCGATCAGCCTGAATAACCATCACGAGCTCCTATGATTGCGGAAAATTAACGTATGATGGGAAATAGTTAACGCATTCCAGCTTTCAAAATAGCAAGTTAGTTTTACAAGTGAAAATGAACAAAGAACAGTATCAGTAAGAAAACGGACACCGGTAGGTGTTAACACTTCGTAGTGTCTCTTCAATATCACGTAAAAATAATCAGGTATATGCGAATAACACTAGTGAGATGAGAGATGGTTGTGAAGAGATAAATATGAGGTTATCTGTAATTGTTTTGTACACATAAGGCTAGCTTGAGACGGCTACTCGCGAAAACCACAACAAAACGCGGTAAACATACACTAACGTGGCGTATTTTGATACGAAATGTCAATCCGAGCTGGTTTTTGGGCTGTGGGCCCCCCACCATATGTTGTTTCGTTTCATCACCCCCACCCCACTAGTTTTATGTATGCAATCTTGGTTAGTGTTATCTCATGCTGAACAGGCAGTAGGAATTGACAACACTTACCAATGTGCATTTTCATAATGCTATGTTCAGATTTAAGAACGAAACCAACTGTTTCAAAAGCGACATCATTTAAGAATAAGCTGAGATTTTCGAATTCACACTTGGTTTGTCCTGAGTTGTCTAACCGGTCGATTCGCCATTTTCGTTCAATCCACAACAAAAAATGTAGTGAATAATGTCAGGCAATCTTTTGTTTTACTTATTTAATCTCGTAATCGAACAGTAATGATCAGAGAATCAGATGAATCGTATCCGGGTTTTTGACTGATCAAGTTCTGAGACTGAATCGAGCTTTTTCCAAAATTTCCTTTCGGATTTTCGGATAGTTCGGATAAATTGTAAGCACCTAGAATGACAGTTTCAAAGATAAACAATTGGATGTGTTTAGAAAGTAATCAGACACAAACAGAATGCGGTGTACTATCAAATAAACTCTTCAATTCAATTGACAGAATAAAATAATTTAAACAACACAAAGATATTTAAACATTAACAAGAAAATAGTGGATTCATATGATTTTGTTATAATACTGCGGGTGTTGTTTCTGGTAAATAAAAGTACACGAATCTTGCGGATTTAATAGCCGCTTTCATTTCGAAGAATGGCAATATTTATGAAGAAATTACAGTAAACTTTCGTGGAAACTTAGTTTACTAGTTCGTTATCCTTACTGAAGATACTCCGTACGACCAAATACAATATAACTAACTACGAAAATTTAATAAAACATTTTAGCACGTGCGGTACGAAATGTGTGGAGATGAAACTGTGGACGATTACATCCTGTACAATTTAACTCTGCACGTTCAGTTGGAAACGCATATTGGCTTCATTTCTGGTTGTGAAATAAGACTTGGATTTTATGGGAAGTGTCTGAATACGGGATACCGGAGAGGTCACAAGGACTAAGACAAACTCACACACTGGAAGGTATAGAGTAGTAGATCAGTTTTCAATGACCAGTTGACAATCGAGAGGAGAATTAACGCTAACCGATGAAATATCCTATAATCCAGCTCGTTCACAAACGGACTTTGTTCTAGCAGCAAGGACCGAAAGAGTAGAATGTCATTTCTCTAAGTTCGAATTACAGGTGAACGGACCACTGCTTAAGTAAATCAACTTCTCATTTAGGGTCTGCTTGACTCCGTGTTCACAGCCGGTTCATTTGACTCGTTTATCATTCAGTGGCTTCGGCCCACATGCCAGGGGTAAATCGATGTTACAATTTTCTTGTCTACTTTTGTGACGTACTCGCACATGTGTGTTTTTCTGAGCTTGTTAACCTCTCTTTTTACCGTCTGTTTGTTTCTCAATTGAATCAGTGTGCTCTTCCAGCTTGCGTTGAAAGCCACCTTTTTCGTGTTCTTTTGAGTCTTTCTTTTTTAAATCGGTGTTGTCTACACAACACGAGAAAAGGGATGTACACATTCACATTTAGTCTTTCTATCTGAAACATCCCCGCCTTACATGTGGATGTATAACATTAAACTGTTAGACAGTTCATCCATTCCCGAATAGAGACGTTTGAAAATATGTTGGTGTAGGTGCAGGTTACCGATTGCGGCGTTTTTCTAATTCTGATGAATGCTGAAACCCGTTCATTTCAACAGAAAATCCTGAACTGCTCACATATCACCAGTAACTGATCTATTTCTCCCACCGGGATTTAAATGTAATTGTTCACTGGGACGTTGGGAAAACAAATGGCAGATTGGGTATGCATACAATTAGAAGACGATAAAAGTTACTACCCATCATGAATCGGTGGCTTTAGTTTGAATCACATTCCTACTGAAGAAGTACAACCCCGAGAAAACAACCAAACTTTCATCTAGTTTCGTTGATACACGGTCTTCAGTAATATTATTTGTGTAATACTTTCCAGGTCATCATTCATCAGAACATTTTAATACATTCCGTCATTGGTACTAAGCGTGTCACAAGTCGTCGCGACTCAAGTTCATATGCTTTACACCTGGACATTTATTTTAGTCAAAACTTCGATCCGTCGCTTCTGTCTGCTTTGGGCATCATTGCACAAACGGCAGTACAAGTGGTGTACCGCTCTTCTCTGATAATCTTTTCAGTCCGATTGGTGAACGGTGAACTGTGGCACTCCAACATACTCAGTGAACCGGTAATTTCCAAAAGAAATGAGGTTCTAGCTGCCAGCTTGCAATTCCGAAGCTGTAGTTCCATGGGAAGGTAGACGTGTTCTCGATAGGCTGGACATACGTATTGTTTCATTGTTCAGTTCGGAAATAGCAGTTAGACATATTTGATATAGTTAACAATGAAAAATGAGGCTTCAGTACGATAAGTCTGCTGTTGCATTTTGATTTCCGTCCAAAATTGCCACAACACTGCTGAAAGTGCACCTCAAACAGTTGCGAAAGCGAGAATCGTTAATTCATTTGCGAAAACACATGCCAACAGTACTTCTAAGCAAATTACATTTTATGTTGTTAAGGTTAACCAGATATCACTATCAAGTCCAAGAAGTATGAAGTTTTTATTTACTTCAAGTACCTTTGGATTTGGTGCCCCCCAGTCTTTGTGTACTATGCTTACTATGATTTCCGCTGTGTGATTCCCGTTGAAACTTTAGTCCCAAGCGTTCAGGTAATTTATTTGGCAACCGAATCTCTGCTGACGTAGCATTTAGCTCGGATCGATAAAACGTTGGACGTCCGTTTTTTTAACTTACTTTTCATCCAAAGCGCTGCCTTTTCTGCGACGACATACAAAAATAGTTTATACGTATAATGGCACAGAAGGCTCCAATCGCCTTTGTAAAACTTCAACAGTTTCTCCTCTGCCAACTGTGGCAACTCCAACAACGTGAGTATGTGGGCTTGACTACTGATTCAGAGAATATTCAATGCCTTCTTTTGTTTAGGCTGATTGCCACTCAAGACTGATGGGCGAAATACACTCTCCTAACTGAAACGCGGCCCAGACAGACTGAATCACCATATGCCTTACGTGTTCAAGAAGTGTTCCGTGGAGTATAACAGTACTTTAACTTGCAACAACAGTGGACAACTGTCTTTCTTCTTCTTCAGGATTATGATATGTAGTAATCTTTTGGACTCTTGTGAACCGATTAATTCTTGTACGTTCCCGAGTCATAGTCTTAAAGAGTCGAGCTTATTTGCTCCTATGTCAGGAACGTAGATTTCTTTCAAGATGCAGTTTTTCACTCATGTTTTCATGTCTATTTAAATAAGTTCTGTTTTCATCTCAAGCAGTCCTTGCCTGATATTACACGCGGGAGATAGGAGATGGAGAAAGATGCATACAAGCATGATATTCGAAGTTCGAAATTCAGACATATCCACCAATCTAGCCTTGCACAATGATCTCAGGAAACTGGCCAGTTGTTTGAACTGACTCTCGCTATCACGAAATAAGTTCATATGATAGGATCTTCTACTAGTTCGTCATAGTAAAGCGTAATGCAAATAACATTCTGGCGATAACGTCAAAATACAAATTAACAACAATGCTTTTTCCTGAGATTATACTATTAGATGTTTCAATGTCAGACTGACCTGATCTTTTGGGAGTAACATATGCTGATTAAAGTGGAAAAACTTACCTGTAATAATTTATGTATAAAGCCGTTTTCAATTCAGCATAAAACTACCCTGCGTTTTATGAATAAATGCACACTCGTTCATTGGGTGTGGTGTTCTTCAGTAGTTTTTTCAATTCTTCCACATGAAGCTTGTAAACTGATATCTAGACCTGTAAATCCTTTGTTCATAGTCCCCACTTCCGGGCATACAAGCCGTCTGTCTTAAACGTTTTGCCAGAATCTGATCACCGTTTATTCCAGTTACTTAACCATACAAACCCGTATTCATACCTACGGTTTCTCGACTACTCCTCATTCGGTATGAATTTTCACTGAACCGGATATTTCTACAGGTGAGTTTACTGCAAAGGTGAATCATTAAATTTTCTAAATGGAGACGTAGTTTTTAACAGGCTGAATGTTTTCCCCTCGAGATTTTTTTAATTGGCTGGTTTTAAGGACAATAGTACACAAAGGTTCGCACGTTTGCAGTTCTGAAGTGTATTAAAAATAGCGTAATTTTAGTCACAATTGATTCTGATAGTACCCCAAGGAGTAATAGATGAAAAAAAGGGAAGCAAAGACGGTGAAAAATTCCGAGGATTCAACAATTCCAAAAGCGTACAGACAGTCAATTAGCTGCAATACATTGTCGCATTTTAGAGTATTTTCAAGCAACGCTTATTCACAATCTAATTTGGTTAAAAGCGTAATTCTGTCTTTCTCACCGGAGAAGCCAATGCGTTCGTAAGCTCCAGTTAAGTCATTCTAATGTCAGCAAGGAATGTATTCCCACCGTCGGTGATCGAATCTGGGAAAGCGTGAAATTACAAATCCACTAGCGGTATACGTAACTGGGCATCTTTAAATGTTAGTAGTGGAACTCGAAATTGTTACATGCCTGAAGGACTATGGTCCAGGTAATCCATTCATCCAGTATATATATATATGTACTATATATATGTACATCTACTGGATGAACGGACTGCCTGAACCAATCCATGTTCCGTCAGGCAAGCAACAAATCCGAGTTCTTCCACTTAGATGGTAAGATGGACAAGAATTTTGTCCATCAATTTTGAAGGTAGAAAAATACTACTTGATAGGAACAGGAGTGACCGAAAGGGAGAATACATCACATCTTCAGCGTAAATTGCTAAGGTCTTCAATGAGTGCGGTAAGAATGGATACATGCATGTGTGCTACACCAAACCCATACGAGGGAACTGGAAGTCTCTACGGTGGCACAGATGAAAGTGCTTGCAAAAGTCGTCGCTTATCTGCCACATCCCCACGGACCAGTCCTTATCTTATTTACTCCGATTAGGCTGCTAAAAGTGGAAAGCAGTTTGCTTGCGTCAAGTTGGTCAGGATTGGTACCAACTCACATGTGACCAGTTTCCCACAAGTTTTGACTTAACAAATGGGTGAGATAATCATTATCGTCAACATTATCATAACTATCATTAACGGTAGCATCACCCCCTGCTGTCATCGTATTTGGCAGGTGTTTAATTTAAAGACTAGCTAAACTTTTTAGTGTCATTTTCACAATGTCAAAAAGCATACACTGAAGAATGATGGATGTGATCAAACAGACATCGCGAGCACAAGCTTAGAGAACCAAATTTGCGGGCTATACGCGCATGCACATGCATGATGTATTTAGAGTGAATTCTGGTATAAAAAAACGTCAAACAACCCCATATGCATCCAAATCATATGCACTTTTCATATTAGGAAAAATATCTTGACCGTTCGTTAATTAGAACCTTGTGACTGTAAAGCGGACAACTATCGGAATCCAAAACGGGTGCGTTGTTGTTGAATGTGATGTGACTACCGTTCAGCTGGCCAACTCCCCGAATGATTGTACTATCCAGGAATAGTGAGGTATCTCTTGATTCCAAAAAAGAACACAGGGTTATGCTCAGGCTCCTCTGATGGTAGTAGTAGCATATATATTACAACAGTGGTGTTGACTACACAGAACTAATAAAAATCTAAAACATTCATTTGTATGTCCAAGCTGCCTGTAGTAAAACAGAAGTCAACAGAGTGGGTCAAATGGGTACGGGATTGTAGTCCGGAACGCTCGGCTTTTGGCTGTGGACTGCGTAAAATGTGACGTTCTTCTAATCGGTTTATAAGGGAACAATAGGGTTACATCCTCCTCTGTACAGTACAGGAGAAATGGTAAGTATTTCATTTTGCACTCAAAAAACGGTGTGAAAATTGTAATCAGCTAATAGAGCTTTTTAAGCGGGTCCTTTACTTTTAAATAAATCAGATAGCAATTAGATAGTGAAAGAGAATCGAGGATTTCAGTTCTGTCACGATAATCCCAAATCACTTGTGCAACCAGCCATTTTTAGCAAAAGCACACACCATGGCGGTGGAATGTAATCGAAGTTGTTTATGTGAACAAGAACATACGCTTTTTCATCATAGTCGGATTGCAATCTATGTGGACGGCAACATCATGATTTATGATCGTCAAAGTGCATCCTAGGTTGACTTTTTTTTACATGTACTTCCAAAAACTTGGCGTATGGAATGCTTGCTTACGTCAAGGTCATAGGATACGCGCGAACAAGCAGCACAATCCGATCGATTGGTCGTCTGCAGTGGAACAGTAGTGGCTTATAATTCTGTTTTATGTAAGTGTACATATGTGCCAGATCTTTGACTTACTCGGATTCTGCCAAATCCTTTGGCGAGTAAAGATTTTATAGTTGTTGAATATAAGAAGGTTCTGTTTCCGAACTGACCGAGGTGGACAATTTTACCAGTGAAAGAAAGCAAAAATGAAGCAGGTAATAGTCCCCCGGAAACGAATTCCGGGAATACATGCACCCCTTTTGTTTCATCTGTTGACAATGTCTTTTGAAATACATTAGCTGAAAAGAGTTATCGTTTTCTCACACGAAAATATACCCAGTTCCTAGCCTAGGTTACAGGGAAACGCTCGATGTTTTCGTTGACGCGGACGATTTCATGAACATTTCAAACTGGTGCCGACGAGAAATTTGGGCATAGTTTCACCGATTCTGTTCACGTTACAGTAGTGCGAAGGTGGACACCATTGAGATTGGTGTATGGCTGACTTGAATGAAAATGTCATCGAGAGTGTGGTTTTAAAATTACAATTTGTTCGCAGTCCACCCTTATCATCCACGCGTAGTAAGCACTGGCATTATTATGTGTCTTCTTGAACAAGGTTGACTGTTGTCCCTTGTTCCTGACGGAAATAAACTACTGTTTCCCACAAGAAAGAAAATAGGGTTGGACATCGGAAAAAATTAAAAACTTTCTTGGTCCTGACGGAACGTTTCTACTAATTACTTTCCCATCGGTTGGATTTCTTTTCCATTTGGTGGTCTTTAAGTTAAAAAGTGGATACCTGTTTTAGAATGTAGGCCTGTAGATGATGATTCAGCAGTATAGTGTGAAAACAAGTCAGATAAACTAGTGTGAATAGTTGGCATGGACTGTGTCAAGTTTTAGTACTAAAATACTTCATCGTGCGAGTGAGCTGAACTATACAAAAACAGAACAAGACAAGACGAGCTCGAAAGTCTTACAAACGATCAATTTTGGGTTTAGAGAACAGTGCACAACAGCACGGAAGGCGATACGCCGTTTAGTAGGTTGCTAACACTATGTGCTATGACGCAAATGATGAGCATCATT
Organism: Paragonimus westermani; assembly: GCA_008508345.1. Lineage (NCBI taxonomy): Eukaryota > Metazoa > Platyhelminthes > Trematoda > Plagiorchiida > Troglotrematidae > Paragonimus > Paragonimus westermani. Next base: position 129,831 of record QNGE01001449.1, on the reverse strand, counting down.
TGGTAGTTGGCTGGCCAACTGAGTTTGTTCAGACGAGTTGAATTAATTTGTAACGATTATCAGGTTTTCTTCTAAAGGCAACCGGGTGCACTCTCAATTGTATAGTATTCAGTTCATCAGTGTCATAGTACTACAATTTCCATGTTCATCGATGGCGTTGGCGGATTTAAGCATGAACAGATTGAGAAATTCTGCTTGGGCAGCCAATCTGATGGACCGCTCAGTGGATTCCGTTTGACATAGTGGGTTGGGTGGGTTACTACGTTCAAATATTAGATTTCTGATCTTTGGACGTAACCTCGTAGCTACGTTTGTAGAGCGCTGCCGCATGTGGGCACGCTGTTTCTGTTGTAAGTTCTATTCTGATCGGAGGGCAAATCCCTTGATAGTTGTGTCAATTTTAAATAATCAAATTTGAACTATAAACCATACGATTTGAAAGCACATATAAATAAACACAAAACTACTTCTATCCTATCAAGTGGACCGTCCCAAAAAGTAGTTCAGCTAAGTGCTTTGTTCGTCAAATTGTACGCGTTTTGCTTGTCTTTCCACCAGGCAGGCAATGATTCACCTAGGTTTTGATTTGCGTGCACACGTTTCCTCTCTTGATCCTCTCATCGATCACTCGAACGAGTGGATACCGGACACGGGACCCATCTAGCGAGAACTTAGCGCACGGTCCCAGTAGGAGTGCATTCCACGAAAATAATCAGCAACAGGATGAAGCTAACTGTCGGCGGATAAAAGCAAGCTGTATTGTCATAAGAGTTTTTGAGATAACAGATACGCTTATTAAGCATTCAGCTGGACAGTCAAGGAGGTAGCGTTGTGTTACTCACGTTAGACTACGAGTGGGTTGGTTACACTTAAAGTTGTATGACTATGAATGAGCAAATATTTCATTTAACACGGTTTTCTTTTTGCTCACTCGAATCTTCACATCAGGATACCTTGAATAGGGCATTAAACCAAAGTTCCCCCGAGTAATCCGAGTTATATTATCAATATTCAGACGTGTTAATATGAAAATCAGGTTGATATGGTTTCTCGTAAATTAAAGAATGAGTATGTATGTTTTAACTGTTGTATATTAATTGCAAAAATACTAATCACGAATTTTATCTTCACCGGAACTGAAATTCGGTCCAAAATAGTCTCTTACGTGGTTCTTAGATTGACTATATTCTATTTCGTGCTTCCAGTACCGAAAGCTGACACATTGCCATAGGCCAATTAGCGTTATTGGGAAACTTTGATTACCCATTGTAAAAACACATTTGAACCCAAGTATGAAATAGATCGTTATTCTGCTGCAAGACTGCACATGGTTTCCTTCAACGGACAATGAGGTTAAATAAATCCGATGTAACACCACGCTACTGATGCAGCTCTTAGTAGCACATTGCACACTTGACCAACGTAATGTCAGGAAAGGTTATCCGGGCTTCTTCAAGTGGCTGTTAAAGATCCAGTCATTTTCAGTAACTGTTACCCCAGACCATGTAAACTAACGATGAAGTTTCCGGAAAGGATCGAGGCTTTCTCTGGGTCTAATTAAATTCTATGGTGAGTCAAAAGTCTAGGTTTTTGTCGATCGTGGTAAAACCTGGTCGTATCTTTCGTTATTCCGTCATATTCGTTATAGCTCTTTTCGATGCCTGCAACCGAAGACACACGTGCATTGGCAGGTACAAAGAAAGTGCGACAAAAATGGTCCTATCATCCAAGTAGACAGCCGAGGTATCTGTTTTGTGAAAGTTGACAAACGAAGTGGTGCCTTGCAGTACGACTTGTCAGCTGTTGATTTCAGTCACAACATTATCATCGTCATGATCTCAGCTTTCAGCCATACTTATGAGTACAATGTTTAGGGTTGTTGTTAACACTACGAATTTGCACAGTAAAAATAGGAGGGAAGATATAACAAAGATGAAGACCGGAAGAAAATCAACATCTGAAAACAATTAAGTTTTACGAAACAGGGGACTCAACAAGTTTACGTATACAAGTCTATCGCAGACTGAGACAGAGTGCTAGGTCGCTTGTTGTTTCCAATCGGTAGACTAGTTAGTATTGAACTTCCTAATCAGGCAGATGTTACTTAGCAACCTTCCTCAACGACCAAGGCTTTCATAGCCCGTGACCACGTCATAGCTTGGCCGTCTTGTGGTTTCTTCTAACCATTAGCAGCAACACTGAACATTGCGCGGTGCGGCGGACGCCCCATCGATATACAAAGTACATGGCCCACCCAGCGGAGATTGTACAATTTCACTGTGTGGGTTATCGGTCAGGAACTTGCAAGTTTCCCAGACACACGCCGACGGCCTGTCCCGTTTCTCATAAAGTAAACTCATTTGACATAGGCTAACTGTCGGAGGGAACGGTGATCGAATACCTAGAGACTCCGTGCATTGTTCGCACGAATGGGTCCGGTCTGTGAGCCACAGAGCAAAAGTGAATGAGACTAGGGAATGTACCATACCTTTTCGTTGTCCTCGTGGAGACTTCGTCAGAATTAATAAAGGCTAATGAAATAACACTAACCAGGTGGCGGAAACGCTGGACAATCTTCAGAGGCCTACCAGCAATAACAAAGAGGGTTGGTGCCAATTCAATTTTGTAACAACAGTTAACACTTTGAAGTTGCAAACCGCATACCACATAGACCAGCCATCCAATTCAGCCGTTCTTTGTTGGAGAAATAAATAAAGCACTGTCGTCCGCGTACTCAATGTCAGTCAGCTAACTGTTTGGCAGAAGTTCCATTCCTAGATTCTCGGACCCTCTGAATCCTACTTCCAGAATATAGTCCATCGCTGAGCTGAAAAGTAAGAGGAGGTCGGATAGCCCTGTTGAACGCTACTTGACGTAGAGAATGTTCAATGTGCTCATTCTGCACTCAAAGCAAGCAAATAAAGCCTTCAACGAACTGAGCATACTTCACTGAGGCCCGTCCGAAATGAAGACAGCCCCAGAGAGTGTGTCTGACCACAAAAGTTTAGGACAGCTTTTATGTTAAAGCTACCAAAACCGGTTACTGAGCAGTGTCGAGGCACCACTACCTGTTGCAGGGTGAAAAAGTAGAAACGGTACACACGTGACCAGGCTGAAAACCCGTCTGTTTCTCTGTCTTACATGATTCTGTTTGTGTTTCAAAAGCTGGTTAATTATTAGCCTTGTCAGCAGTTTGGATGCAGTGGAGAAGTAACAGTTGTCTTTGTGGCTGTCACATTACGTCCTGACAACGTTTCTGAAAATGGGAATAGTCACTGTTGACCAACGGTCATGAGGCACTTCTTGGGTCTCCTGTATGGAACGAGGAAGTGTGGTCACTTCGAACAGCAAGCTGTCACTAAAATCTTTGAAAAGAACTAAGGAGCGAAAGTCCGGACGTGGAGCTTTATCACGTTTTGATGAATTAAGCTCCAGAGTTAATTCGGTTTTCGTTGAAGGATCGCCTGGAATGTCATATCTGATCATATAACCTTCATCATCCACGGTTGAATAAGTTGGCTTGAGCCAGTCAAACTATTCCCCGGCGTCCAGTTCATTTGACACGTCAACGCGACAAGTTGTCAATTCGTGAGCCATCTTTTCCGTATATGATCTCACCAACAGATTGCCAACGGTCAGTGCAACCGTGAAGAGGTTTGCATCTGTTTAGGACGGCTGAATAACAGTCATTTTTTGAGGGGTGGTATGTATGTCTGATCGGGGAAGAGAAGATCCATTATGATGCGCCACGAAGTTAACAAGGGAAAATGTCTGCAGAAATGATTTTACGAACAAGTCTTTTTAGAACCCAGGTTTTGGAGAGATATTTACGCTCAATTCCAAAAAACAGTGTTCAAAGAACGTTCCTTTATGGTTGGGAGTTTACGAATTTTGAGCATTACTCGGGCCATATACCTAATATCTTGCATCGCTATTGGATTGAAGCCTACTGCCGTTGCTGTGTAGGTTACATCAACGTCTGTTGGTGAACGCACTCAACAAAATGCATCAATATCAACTTCATTCTTTTGTTATCCTCGTGAATTCAGTGTACAACTGTAAGGAAACAACAATGTTCATACACACTGCGATCTCAGGCTTCGAGCATCAGAGTGAATCGATGAGACAGTATCCGTTTAGCGGCAAAATAAATTTGATTCAACATAATTCTGTAAGTATATTCAGATCTTCGAAGTAATTGTGGTTTGCATTTGCTCATGCGTTTCGGCTGTGAAGTGGCGGGGCTTCGGTCGGGTGGTAAAAACAGGTCCATTCTCACAATCTCTGGAAATAGGTCCATTGGGATGTGTGTTAGAGATACACATGAACGGTTTATCACACAGTTTGGAGTTTGTCGAATTCACAACTCACTAGCGCAAAATAGGAGGCAGTTTATTGATGACTCGTGAAAAGTTGCCTTTATTCAGTTATAAAGAATAGATCTTATTCAGCTTCCTACATTACACCTGATATCGGATGAATATCAGTCGAAAAATCCAAGCATGCTATCAATGTGAGGTGCATTCATCAGATAGATCTTGTTTAGGAAAACGGAGAAACCTGTGACTGCGAAACGAGCATATGACTTTGAAAAGATGGTATGTTGCCAGTTTACAGCGGTTAGCAGGATCACACATTACACAGAACACATTATCCTTGTTCAGACTTGTCATAGTTTTACGTTCGTTTGCTAAGTGAATGTCTCGAAAACAGAGCAAATTTACCGTTGTCACTCAAAGTTATTTCCGAAAATTGTTGAATATTGTGGTCATCTGTCAAGTCACAATCCTCATTCGTTCCGATATAGAACACTGCGACTCTGTTGAGCTTAGTACACTCGGAGACGCTGATGACCCTCAGTAGGTTGGCCGAAAACACTATACACACTGACAAATTATGGATCGTCTGTCAGACATTCCTCGCAGTATCGATCGCCCCAAACGCGGTGTACAAAATCCCCAAACCCACCATGTGCCACCTACTGAATGAAACCATGATGCCGACTGCCCGAACATCCCGTTGTCAGTGTGGTCAACGAAAACAACAATCTGTACAACAGTAGTAACAACAACACTGTTACCACTGAAAACACACGTGCTTTTGGTATTGAAAACAGCTTTTCAAATGGAGGGACTTACTTGTAAACAAACTTCGATGGCTTCAATCAACTGCCGAACCTTTAAATAATTATAAGCCAATTTGTAACCTAATGTTGGAAGAAATGAACGAGAAAAAGGGGCTAGTGAGTGTGTGTTTGGCTGAAATGAAATTGATCGAGACAGCACACAGCACTTGATTGGCAAGTCTGAATAAACGAGAAACTAAATCGCTTCAAATTCAACATCACTAGTACCATATCGCTTACACGTTCATCTAAAGCTCACAAATGGCTCATTTTGAATCAAAGTATTAAATCCTGCTTTTGTTGTTTCTGATGGTTTGGAACAATGGTGGTGTTGTTCGTAGCTCGGGTTGATGGTTTTGGTATTGATATGTTCGTCGAGCTTGGCATTTAGGTTGAGAACGTTTCAGCACCAAGCAATTTGACATCATCAGTGCGTAAGTGTTTCAGCGTATAGTTTTGAGCGTGGAGTTTAAATCCGGCTTTTGCTGTTGTTCGACTTGCTGACCAGTAATACGAACGAGTGTAAATCTCGAGGGTTGAATTAAGTTTCTCATGTTTACACTGAACATGAACATACCATCACGTTATTGTGTACGGAGTTCACTTCGCGCAGTTGCACGAATGTACGCTTGGTAACTTTCCAAACAATTACTTCGTGTACATTTTTCAGCCAAACTCAACAAGTTGGTCGGACTAGGAGGTAGATCCGATATGATCGCTGAATCAATGTGACAGGTGAATTAGCATGTTGTGGCTACGGGTACGCATATGTGCCTATAAATTTATGCATACATATAAACATAACTGAACCCATCCTGTAGTAATATGCAACAATAAAATCGGTACTCCTGTCATGGTGAATTCATTCGGATTGTTTCTTTGGCTGGTGAACAGCGTATGATGCCTGTATTGTGGTGATTAGCCGAACGAAATCGCGAGAAGCCTGCAGATTCGTGTGAAATTTGTTATGGTAGAAGGTGTCGATATAAGACAAAAACGGTCTGAACGCTGAGCTACTGGGGAAGAACGTGAGCTTGGTCTCATTCCTGCGGAGTCACAGCCAGCTGGGTAATACGAACTGGCCGTGCTCTGCTTCGTTCCCAAGGAGACTGTGGCTCAACCATTGTTGACTGTGTATTCTCTACTGTTTTGCCAAGAAAGACACAAGCCACAGAACGGAATACGTTGTAGTTTTGCGCTACTCAAGGTAGCTTCCAAGGTAACCTTCAAGCTACACAGGTGACGGTGCTCAGCGAAGGCAACGAGCATGTCAGTAGGGTCGCTGCTGTAACTGGTTTTACGGCTTACAAGTGCGTAAACAGAAAACAGAGTAACGGTTAATCAGACGACGGATAACGGAACGAAGGTCACCGGTGATGAACAACGGGCGACGAAGTATACATAACTAATTCGTAACTTCTCGGCCAACCCAGCCACCAGAGGCTAACACGTGAACACAGGAAAAAGACTGGTCTCCAGACAAAGCTCTTTTCATGTCGCTCAGTCCGAAGCCAAAGCGGTAAAAACTGGATCACATTTGAAAGGTTTGTAACCAACAGAAAAAAAGGTCAGAAAAAGGATCAGACAAAGATCTAGACAGTACGGTGATGTCCCAATTAGAGAAAGAGCGTGTAGGCAGGATGCCAGAACTTGGTACGAAAGCTAAAGACGCTCGTAAAGGGCGAAGTGGCTCATGACCGCACCAACTGTGAGTCACTTCAAACGGTAAAGTGCTAGGCCTTTTGCAAGGTCAATAAAAACGGCAGTTTCGGGAATTGGAGGCTTCCTTGACACTTTCCTTACGAAGATTGGTGGTAACTGGCCCTCTTCGGGGCAACCTGGATAGAAGTTGGTGGTCGGCATTGACGACATGTCCAACCTCTGAGAGGACGAGTTGACTTGGCGGCCGAGAGAGGTAAGGTCGACGTTTCGGAAAGCTCGAATCTGTCCAGGACTAGGTAAAACGGTGTAGTTCACTGGTCGTCACGGATTTCTTCATTGACACTATGGCGTAGCCGGAGTTGACTGCGATGACTGACACACGTGTTCCCGCGATGGAAATCTCGTAAACCATCTTCGCTCGGTGCCTCGTTATCGCCCTTTTTGTTCACTGATTGTAACTGGATCGATAATCGCGAGCGTAAGCAGGTGAGCGAATCGATAATAGAACGTGTTTGTCTGAAGAAAAATGCTTCGGTTAAAAGTGCTTCGTCAGGATCATGAAGGGCAGCGCGGTTTGCAGCTTACGACTCAACGACTTCGGCAACCGAGTGGTTAATGCTCAGCAAATTGTATGTCTTCTTGCTATCTTGATGAACTGGATAAAGGGAACTCAGTGTTTCAAATTGTAAGGTAGGCAAACAGGAGCTGCTGTATGATTCCTCCAGATGTCCCTCTTCCATGCGATTTAAGAAGAGCACGTTTGAGGGTGTTGACGAAGCGTTCTGCTTGCCCGTTGGACTGCGGATGATATGGAGGCGACCGAACGTGTTTGATAGCGTTGCGCCGACAGAATTCTCAGGACTGACCGGAAGTGAATTGGGTACCATTGACAGAAGCAATGGTTTCTGGATGCTCATGCTGACTGGAAAATTATCGTAAGCATAATTGTGGTCGATAGCTTTCATTCGGCTGGTGCCTGGGTGGCCGACGTGAAACTGGCGGAGAACCAACGGATGAGGACTGGCAGGACCCACGAATCAATCCGCAAACATTAGGCAGTCTCTGACCAAGGAGAGAGACTCACGACGTTGTTGTAGCTGTTGTAGGTCATCTATCAGAGTTGTGGCAGGCTATCGGCCTTAGATGTACTGGGCGCCTCGGCGGAGGACGTGATCTTCTCGTGTGGCGCGCTTAATGTCAGCTACGGTAACCGGAAAAGTGCGGACAGCATCTGATAACTGTCTGACGGTGTCTGACTTACTAGACACCGTGGCGACCACCACATTTCTTTAGGCTCGTCGATGGTAGTTGATGAGCCGGGCGAGAACATCCCGTGGCGCGGCCGGGGATCGCAGCTGGTTGCAGGTTGCTCGAATTGGAAAATCGGCCACAGCAAGTTGTTCTACCCACTTGAGTCCGATAAAATTAAGATTCAAGCCAAAGACGTCGCAGGAACCGTAAGTAGTCGTGCTTCGGGATGAGACTAAACACCGCAACTGGCCAGTCAATTGCGAAAGGCCGCCACAGACGCTGATGATGGATTGAGACGTCCGTCGAATTAGAGGTTCTCTGGAGATTTTACGAAATGACTGTAGTAACTAGCGTAGTGTTTAACTTCAATCGAACAGCGAAGCCATTTACCATGAACGAAACGAACTTCCGTTCACCGGAAACGTTGACCTGGGAAGTGTTCAGCAGGCTAAGGGAACTGCCAACCGATTTGGATTTGAGCATCGAGTTGAACTTGGAGTTGCACTGCGGCTTGGAGGTAGAGCAACCACTGTCAATGTGCCGGAATTAGAAGACATTGTAATTGTGTCGTCTGAGTGGACAGTCACGATGAAAGTGCCAGGGGCCGCAATGCCTGCACGGGGGCAAAGGGGACTGCTTGGCATATGAGCGCAGAGAACGCCAGCCAAGTCACGTGGAAATTGAATCAGGGTCAGGATGCTGTGAGAGGTTCTGGGTTCGCGTACCACTGGCCGAAACGTGTGAGTAAGCCCGAACGTACTGCACCTACGGCATCAGTGCCGCGCCGGACCATTGCGGCGTCATGTTTAAAGTTGATGAGACGGTGGTACTCAGTGGTAAGCATCTGAAGCTTCTTCACAGGACCTTGCTCGACCTTGTTTGGCAAGCAAGTACGTATGTCTGCGTCTTCTGGAGAGTGGAGACCACAGACGAACACCAGACATTTGAATTTGTTCTCGGTAAGCGAATGAAGCTTGCAAACCTGACATTAACGATTGGCCACACCGGCGTGGGTGGCGTAATCCTTGTTGTCCGAGTTAGCCAGGACTCAAAGATTATCAATCGAAAGTATGGGGGGTGGGGTCAGGACACGCTATTTTGTGCAAATCAAAGAGAATTCCAATACAATTTGTCTGAAGATAATAACCACCGGATATTTCAGGTTGCAGCAATATTGTATTAGAAACAGAAGGGCAAAAGTTCCGTTTCACACAGAAGATATTTGTCAAGTATCTTTTACCTTCAATGATTCATTATGAGAAAATGCACTCACATACTATGTATTGGGTTTATAAATGCTGCTCTGTACGTCCATAGAAGACGGACAGGAGTAAGATGTGGTGTTTTGTGAAGCAAGGTAAAAGATTACCTTGACTATAATTACGATCATCAGCAGGCGTCCTAACTGATGTTCAGGTGTCAGCTGTCACCCTGTCTGTTCATACTTACTATTTCTGGTTAAGAAAGCTTACCACGTTAAATCCGACTCTGAATAATATTAAAAGCCAGGATTGTGTCTGCATACACACACACGCACAGAAACACGTTATTGAAAGCAATTGATCCTTAGTATCAAACATATTTCAAACAGATTATATGACCTATTAAACAAGCAAATCATGGCAAACAATCTTTTTAGGGGCACGCATCAACTAACCGTTCAACCGGAATACAGACTCACCGACAGCAGGATTCTGTTTGTTCGAATGAACCCAAGCAAGTTCGTAATTGCGTGCAGCTTCCAGAAAATTCTGATCTTTTTCCATTATAAACCCGACACACTCGTACGCTTTTGCACAAGACTAGGATTGAAAATAAGACAGATAATGTTATAGAAGGACGCTTTATTGTTTTTCGGAAAAGATTATTCTACGAACAGACTGAGAGATTAATGGAGAGCCCAACATATACCCGTCAGAAAAGATAGAGTCGGTTCGTTTTCTGGCTACTTTCATTAACATGCCGTCTACGACGTTGGGTTTTCACGCGCTACTCCCTCAATTTGTTACTGACCTGAATATCTGTGGTTATTTAGTAATGAGTCCAATACACTCGTTATAATTAACGGTAGGCTATAAATGGTTGCTGTCTAGAAAAAAGTTTACGCGTTTCGCGACGTATTCCATCAATTTTGTTTCTGAAGAGAAAGAATACCCCAAGTTGTCATTAACTCTCAGTTGTTGCCTTGGTTGTAAAGGTGAACGTTATCATCTTGTGGGTCATTCAATTGTTTTTCGTCGTTGAGTGTAACAGTGTACGAAAGATAAGCCGATGAGATACGAGTTTTCGGCTGTTTCAAGCTTTATTGGATTAGATAAAATAATTCAGCGAGACTTTCCTATTCTGTAGCACCCAACACAACTTTTGTCCATAATGTACCATGGCATCAGTTTCAACACTTCCGTAACCGTGGCTGTGCTGGTTACCGATCGGATAAGTGGAAACTTATCGTGCACAGGCCTAATTGTAGCGAAAAGGGGTCCGATAAAGCACAATCTTTATTATCCAAATCGCCAGTCACATGTAACGCCCTCTCTCTCGTTTATGAGTCATAGTTGCAACCCACAACAGCCCCGGTTTCCGCTCGCACGTCGTGTGCACTTCTAACCGGTTTACGTGTGTGATCGGCGCCTTCTAGCGGGGGGTTTTCTGCCTGCCATTCCTCGTCTGTTTGTCCGATTTCCTTGCGCAATGGCTCGTCCAGCTGCTCGTGCTGTCCACCATCCACCCAATGTTGACCTTGACCGCATTCCAACATCGCGTCGAGATGTTCCTCTAAATGTTGGAAAAACCACGCCTCCGGTCTGGCCGTCTGTCGTATTTCGCCTGCCCTGCCTCGCCCGTTGGTCCGATCCAGTCGAGCGATGACTCATCCGGTCGCGCACGTTGTTCTTGATCCGATCGCGGCAGG
>QNGE01001449.1:107606-118776 GCA_008508345.1 Paragonimus westermani | reverse complement strand
TCAGCCATTCCTTCATTGTACGATTGAACCGCTCCGTCAATCCGTTCGTTTGTGGATGATACGGCGATGTTCTCAGGCGCTGAATTCCCCAATTCCTCAGCGTCTCCTGAAATTGCCGCCCCTCAAAACTCGGGCCCTGGTCCGTGATAACTCTGTGCGGTATTCCAAAGCGAGCCACGACATTGCTTACGAAAGCGTGTGCAACCGTTCCGCTCGTTTGATCTGCCGTTGGAATGGCTTCCACCCATCGTGTGAAATGGTCAATCATAACAACTATGTAGCGATTTCCATCCGAGCTTGTTGGGAGTGGACCAAAAATGTCTATGCCCCAGGTGTGAGCAGCCTCCTCTGTTACGATCGATTGCATGGGTGGTGTTGTGGTCACTGTCTCTCGGTTCTGTTGGCAATTGGGGCAGGCTCGAATGAAATCAATCAAATCTTTCCGCATCGTGGGCCAAAATACCCTCCGCCTCAGCAGTTCGAACACGCGTTCTCGTCCCATGTGAACATCTGTGTGCGCCAGCCGAATCACACGTTCCCTCTGGCCTGCTGGAATAAGTGGTAATCTTCGAGGTCAAAGTCTCCTCTGCACCTCCACATCGACGACCAGTTGGCCGTTCTCCAGATGTAGCCGGTCCCAGATCTGGACAATAAAGATTGTGCTTTATTGGACGCCTTCTCGCTACACTATGTTACTGACAAAAACTAATGCTTTGTGATTTCGGCTTAACCGAAGGAAGTTCTGTACACAGGACCAATGATTGTAGTTAACAAGAAAAATTCTGGTGGCTATTGTACTTGTTACTGGTATGTCTATCCTGATAACGCCCATACTTTCAAACTGATGTCTACAATACTTAAGGGTGGGAAAGAAGTGAACATTAAACAATGTTACTTGATAAGGATTTCACTGTAACCTAGACGCACGGAAGCCAGAGGTACACAAGTCATCTTCTTGAAATCAGACGTTTTTCAACCGTTTCAGCAAATTTTAAGAACGGTGAGTTGAGATGGTGTACTATGATGGTCTGGGCTGCCAGTGATCTGGGCTATGGTGATTCCTCCGGTCAAGACATTTTCCTATTTAACATTCATTTATCTGTTTATGTCTTTCATTATGTATCCAAAGTTTCTATGTCGTTGGCTATTTAGAACTAAAGGGTCCGTATGAACTGCTAGAATCCGCGAGTGTTTGTCCCCTACATGCTGTGTTCAGAGTACTAAAAGGCCATAAATGTTGCAGGACTGGTAAGTTCTGATCTCGATGTGATCGGGTAACCTGATCATTATTCGCAAACGAAAATGATAGTCTTTCAATATGATAATTTCGCAGACAAGGATGTGCACTACTGATGAGCCCCGGTAGAAGCGAAACTCAAGTTTGGTGCTTCCTTTCGAAGTGGATTAGCCGATAGGCTGCGGTCAAGTGTCGGTGCTGTTCAATTTCAGTAAATCCGTAGACATCAGTCCAAAAACAATCACTGCATGAATACGTGGACCGGAGTTCACACCACATTAGTGACACGAACTTGTACTACTATCGAGATCTACTTCTAGAATAAACGGTTTAAAAAGTGGACGGCACTTCAGATTTTTAGCCAAAATGTATTTCATTTCACCTTTTGAAGTAATCACTGGACTATGAGTTTCACTTTAATGGGACAGATGTGTGAACAGACAGGATTTCGGTGACTTATGAGCACTAATTTGTGACGCCTTCGCTCTGCTCAGCGAATAGAATGAAGGCGCCGAAGCGAATATTCAAGTGCGTCTGATGTACATGAGGCTGTCGGATTGGTTCCATCAAACTGACAAATGGTGCACTTGTAAACCCGTCTACTTAGACGGCACACAGTGACAAATTGAGAGGTTGGTGAGGCAACGCATGAGAAATGAAGTGCGGTAGTCTCATTTGGGGGAGAAAGTGATTCAATTAACAATCCGTATTTGTTCGTTTGTAAAGGGTAAAATTGGAGTTCGTGTTCCAATCTTTATAGCAAAAAGTGTGTTACCTCAAGGAGAACAAGATGGCTGTATAACGCCAGGGTTACTAAATCTAATTAACCAAAGTCACAACAACCGGGTTGACCCTTTTAAACATGTTATCAGTAGCCGGGAGCCACTGTTTTTTTAAACTTTGTAACCAAAATAATAACCGTAGATTCCGAGACTAATGGTGTCCTTCATTCTGCATTTTGCACTGTGAGTACCGTGTGAGTAATGCATGGCGATCTAGTCCGTCGGCTCAGGACAAAATTTGAAGTCAATTCAGGGGCTCGAATATCCCCAGCTATTCGAACAGAGAGAAAGCATATTTTTGAGCCGATTTTAATGACGCGAAATCTACGCCTTGTGTATGTCAAATGATGAATATACCGATGCTAACCCAAATACACATATTGCCAAACACTTAGTTATTACATCGTGTGAACCACACAAAGCTACGGGGTTTGGACACGGTGACGAATGTGAAACCAGTCAAAAACTAGTAGTCAGTTGCTGACAGACGAACACTATGTAACGAATCTTTAGACGATCGAACCGAACTAACTCAACCGTGCGCAAAATGTTGGATTCGGAAACACGACAAATACGTCCGGATTGACATGAAAAAAAGCATGTGATGGTTGCACATGTGGCTGATTGAGTGGCAAATTCCATTTCTGTCTCAATCAATGTATGACAGTTGTGCTAGTCGTAATGTATCAAGTTAGACTGTTCTGCGTCCGATATCGTTCTCGACATGTGCAGTCCCAGCGGAGATAGTGCACAACAATCTTGCCTAAAAGTTTACAACTCATTTTTTAAAAAAATGAATACGCTGAGTACGGCCCAAATTTTGTGGTTCTATGGAGTAAATGTGAGCATCTGGAATCTAAAAAGCTGAATAAAGGCGCGTCTGAACCCAAATTGACGATATGTAAAAAAGTCGCCCGTCGAGAATGACGGATTTTTAAAAGTTTTTTGCTTGCGTGTTACTGTCTGCATTATCCTTAATAAAAGTTCGAGGAGTTAGATTATTCCAAAATGAACATCACCCTGTCCGGACGAGGATATGCAAAACTGAAGGGTTTTAATGAAAGCAGAACTCGAGTCTGGTGCTTCCTTTAGCAGTCTCCCGGAGGAAACGTATATCTGAATGTAAGGAGTGCTTCCAATTTCTTTGGGGATGAATGTTAGTGGACGGTTTATATATACAACGAATAAGTCAAAGGATGATAATTGTGTACAGCTACTGCCTTGCAGTCACTTCGCCAACACGCAGTGAAATACATTGGGGCTGTATCTTGTCAGCTATGCACACACAGTGGAGTTCGCCATGAATATTGTAGAACACGCAGCCTCATATAGCTGCCGGAAGAGTTGGGTGCCAAAAGTGATGATTGATTAGCAGTAGATTTCAGTTGATATAAGTTGAACATAAAATTTGGCATCTAAAGTAGGCATGGACTACCGTTGTGAGTTCTATTCAATGGCTAATAAGTTCCGATTCTAATTGCTGTTGCGTATGCAATCGGTCTGTACCTGTTTCATCCGAAGGATTTCATCTGACTAATCGCACTAGACGCAGTACGCCGACAACATCAACTGACAACCGGATTTTCTAGCAACGAAATCCACTGTCTTCACCCGCTGACGGTCACTTTGCAACAGTCGGTGCAATTCGGGTGGAGTAGGGGCGAAAATTGACAAAGGCGATGACGTAACGATTCGACAAGCGTTCCGACAGTGCAACTTCAGCAAGCAGTCAATCTCCAACCGAAGCCATATTTCAACCAACGAATTAATACACGAATCATTCGTCACGACATTTGAATTTTGATTCAAACGACAGAAAAAAAGACAGAAACTGATGCGCTGATGGTCACAAGGTTGATGTGTGGGAGCGTGAAATTTATGTGAACTTAGTTCCATTCAAAGACATCTGCGATATCAACTTTGACGAGATGGTAAAGCAGCTAACTGAGACATTTGACAAGCATTCAGCGTCACCCAGCACGTCACCACAAAAGAACTAAATTATGTACTGCTTCACGATTCACCATGATGACTATGAAATCACATAAGGCCTTTGCGACCGTTTTCGTTGTAACTGGTAACGTCTTCCAACTGGTGGGACACTACTCGTCATTATTCTACACAGCAATATATCAATGGTCCTCAATGATTGTTAACTGTTGCACAATCTTGAAAAAGACAAACTCTGCACACTTATTCGTCAATCATGGCATAGAAGACAGTAGTATAGAGAAATTTTTCTTATCAGGAATCTTCTCTGTCTGTCCTTGTCCTCAAAAATCTCCAAACAAAAATCAGACATGTCGTAGCTGAGTCCGGACATTTTCAACTGCATGACGTTGCCGTAGTCTTGACGTGACTGCCTTGATTTCAGTATGTAGATTTTCCTACAGTGCACATCGAAACGGTCCCTTCCATTGAGAATACAGTTGTTTACTTTCTTCTCCTCGTGAATGCAGTTGATTAAAATGTTATGTCTGTAGGGTTGTAACGGATTATTAGCTGGCTAAGCCATTTGAGCCTAAGCGAGGCTACTCGGTGTAGGCCATAGAAACTTGATGTCTCAAGGCCAGATGGGTGCGGACATCATTTTGAAGAGCTAAATGAGCCGCCGTTTCGACGGTCTGTTTTGAAAGGTTGACACGTTCAATGAAAACAGGAACTGGTGAATCGACGACACGGTTCGAGCAGGCACACGAACTGTTACGAAGACGGAAAGTTTAAAGCGTTCACCGATTACTGCGAACAGAATGCTATCTTCGTGATACTGACATCAACTAAACGAGCCATCACTAAAGAAGTGAATAGTATTCATGTCGGCTAGCCATAAAAATTCCTGGATGAATCAGCACACCCGATAAATGGCACCGATAAAGGCACCTAATCGTGATCAGAATTGACGTCAGTATACTGTGGATACAATATTTTCACTAACAGGCTTGAAACACAGCAGACTTTCTATCAAGTTTTCCACTTAGCAAGATGACCTCCGAGTATCTACTAACCGAATGATGATGCATTCAGCTTATCGTAGTCCAATAGGTTAGGTTGAGTGATCTACAAGTCGAGTGTCTCCTATGGTCACTTGTTACCCAAAGTAACGTGGGCCCTGTACCACAGTAAAAATGCGTCTACTCACGCACTGATGATGTCACCTCGCTTGGTGATGAAACGTTTGCAACCTAAATGCCAAGCTCGGCGAACATATCAATACCAAAACCGGTGCCAACACTATTTATCTGTTGTCGGGTAAGAAGCATAGCATACCATGAAAGCAAGCCATGTTCTAAACAGTTGCCTGTGCATCACGAATGGTTTACCTTATTATACTGTAAACATCTTTTGAGCAACTCGTGAGCCAAGTCCATTTTACCGCCTTGAATGTATAGGTCTACAAGAAGAAGCCAAGCCTTTTCCAGTTCTTCCGCTTCCTACAAATTGAGGATGAAATTTGTATAAGCTTCTTTAGTTGAATTTACACAGGTAACTAACACGGTTGTAAATTGTTTGTAAAGTGGCATTCTGTCGCTCCACAAAGGATGGACACAACAGATCACACTTATTGTGTTAAATTGGCTCCTGCAGAATATTAGCTGATATAGAACAGGACGAAAACGCTTGATTGCGATATAATCATACTTGCTGACTAGTGAAGCTGGTTAGGTATGGTGTTCAGATTTGATTGAGTCGGATGCCTAATTTAATTGAGGCCGTATTATTACAGCAGAGATAAGAGAGGGGTATCAGTAGTTGTATAAACCTACTAATTAAAAGTTAAGATGATCAGTAAATTACTGAAACTGAGCAAAATGGGATAAATTGAAGAAATAAAAAGGATGATATGCACCGAGCAAGAAAACATCTAACTAAACGGTAGGCTTGAACAAAACGTATAAATTGTGTTCCAGGATATCCACAGAGTTACTACAGTTGTTTTACTGTTTGAAATAAAGTAGACCTCTATTCGGTTAACGTTGTAACAAGAAAATTGCAAACAGCTAACAATGTTCGTTCAACACTCACAAAGGTGAGATTTGTATGGAACAGTAAACCGAATTTTACTAATGGAGATTTAGGGAACTGTATAATGCAAGTCAACTTGACCATAATGATATTGAAAGGTAGTATACAGAACTCACTTGAGCGACCCAAGGGATTTTGGCTAAACGTTTGAGCTGATTTCGAGCCTTTTGGGTTTGTTTTAAAGCAATGTAACACACAGCAGCTCCGTAAATTACAGCAATGCTTTCTGGCTGTGTTAGCGTTCAAACACAATGGAACAGGACGCAATGAAAGAAATACAGATCAGGGGTGAATTTACTAGGGAAAACAGTGTGCAACTTGATTATTTACTCAAACCAGAAAACGAATCCCACCCACGGTAGCTAACTCGCTAATGAACGATTTCCATTTCTCCACATCAAGCCATCATCTATCCACCTCGCTCTCCATACTAGTCGACCATAGGATCGATGAAGTCTGCTCGTTATGACAGACCAACAGCTGGTATCCACAGTGCATGGCTCAATCATCTAGGTTTGTGTGGAATTAATGAATAAACAGGAGATCTCGCATGACACTCTCTGCCAGATGTCTACATTCTAACATCAGTGTTGGTGTTGGTGTTGAGAAATCCTGTTGGGATGTACGGACTGGTGGGAAACCTGGTGGATTCTGTTAGACAGGGAGATTGGTTGGTGGTTATATCCGACTCTGGGATTTTTGAATTCTCAGCATGACCTTGCGACTTATCTGGTAGTGCACTTGCTGCGACTAGGCATTCTGTTCGTGTCATTGAATCGACTCCGTCAGGAACACAGATTCCTCGGAATTCGGTCCCTTCAAATTGACGGGTTTACCTGGTAGTCGGTCGTGAAACGAGCATGATATATGATAGACTGAATGTAACTAGGTAGAATTTTGTCAGACCGTCGAAGGTAGGTAAAAATGTGATTGTGATTTTTGGGGACATGTGGAATACTTTGATTTTAATGAGCACATGGTACACTTGTCAGTGATTCCCACCTTCAATAATTTTTCCGCTGTTTCGATTCCGTTGAACGACCTCTTCTGGGCCTTTTTATATGCTTGCAAAAATGAATTAACTTGACATTAACCATCAACTACCTGCTTCATGCTCTCTTTGTTGCTTACTCATTGATGTCATCAAATGCCAGCAATCGAACGCAGACGTCGATGGTCAAATGCCTGAAGGCAGTTCACACCTTAATACCGTGAATGGCCAAGTCTCACATAAGTGCGGTAACATGGTCCGTACTTTCACCTTATATATACCACACTTAAGCTTAACAGAGTTGTCTCTCTGTTGCCAGATGGGTTCCAGATCAGCAAATATTACAATAATCTCGGCTGAACAAATTTCTGTTCCCCTCCCCATATTTCCACTTTTTTAAAGGTAACTTCTTGAGTAGACGAACTCACACACAAAATCCATGACGACGTGACGTTCTGCGACAGTCATACGAACAAGCAAGAAGAGCGTTTTATTAATCAAAAGCATATGGAAAACTGGCTGAGTACTGTCTAGTTAAAGCAGGATGAAACAGTCATCTAACGAGTTCAGGGTTTGAATCGACTCAGTGAAACTCTCTGGTTCTCCTTCTCTTCGGTTGGCCATCCGCTAGCGATCCCAAACGATCCGATTTCAATGAAGACACAAAGATTGTTTATTTAGAGAAATGTGAAACGAGTTTACTGTCAAATCCTGTGCGAATAAATCAAACAGCTATGGCATACCTCTTTTTGGGTCATCTGAGCAAACGTCTCCAGAGCAGTCTCAACTTTTGTTTTGGAACCAGTAGCCAAAAGAATCATATTTGTGAGGAAGCGGTGCCGTTTCTTGGACTTGATCACGCGTAAATCCTACATCAAAAAAGCAAACATTGTGCGGACTGAGGCAGATCAGAGGTTCATCTATTAATTTGCTGTACAACAATACGGGTGATAATCATCACCCCTCAAGTGCACCCACACACAAAATATGACTGATTCTATACAACACATGCCTGCATTCAAATGCTGGTAGTACTCATATGTAATTTTTGAAGGTTTAATTGGTTTGTCTCGTGTAGTCTGTTGTTCTGGAGCAGCAAGTGGCCTAGCAATTACTTAGTTTTTCTCCCAAATTATCCGTGCATTACTGATAAGCTGTTGTCAGCAAGTGAGGCTGAAGTTGATCGCCTCCTTTAGGACTAATTGAGCCGGAGTTCGAAAAGTACGGTCAAATTTGAATGCAGGTTAGATTTACGGAATTGGCGTTACTAACATCACTATGTGAAATGGTGCGTTCTAAAAGAGTGGCATTACGATGCCGACCGAATGGAGAGAACATGGCAGAGAGAAAGTCTCAAAAATGTTTAAATTGTTGGGTTGTCCTGATATCTCACCAGAGCCACTTTGAAGATAAAAACTCCGACCTTACGTACACTCTGCTATCGCATTCGCTGCGGGTTACTCTTCATGTCGTAGTTGACTTCGAGAAGCTAATGACCTTACAACAAGTCAGCCGTCATAAAAGCGGTACTTCAAGTAAGATGCCGCCTGACATGGACAATCATACACACCCGTACCAGTTGTTTTAGGTCCAAGGGCTCAATGAACGCAGACTTAGAAACATTACTGTACACAACGCGTTTGCTTCAGAAAACTGTGATATGATTTTTCAAGTACTGCATGTTTCAAACCATTTGGGAGTCCTAATAAGATTTTTCGGTCTCTGATCTGCCAGTCACTGACGGCTGGTGCGGTTAGTCATGGTAGTTACGCATCGATTACTGAAAGTAACCATCCTAACAGGAGACATGAGAAAACAAGTGCATGCAGCTGACTAGCAGCCTACTTACAGCGGTCTTTCGAAATCGGATATCATTTTGACATCAAATCCGAGGGGAGGCACTTGTTCGTTCATTCGTTGGTGCAGGGAACGATCAGTTCTCCAATGTAAACGTCACCGCAGTTGCAGGTGAACTGGTAGATACACTGTAAAGTGGACAGATCTGGCGTCCGTGTCCTAGTGTGAGGAAGTATGAGTGATTGAGCGACTGAATAAACGCAATGTAGCTGCACTGTACGTCCGTTGGATGACTTGTGTCAGTCGTCTCGCTTGTAGAGTAACTGCATGTACACCAGTTTCTTCGGAACAGACCTTTCTGGTGGATTTATTACTTTCGGCTTGCTGTGAAAGTCAATGAACCCCAGTAAACAAACGTTGGAGACCAAGGTCTCACGAATAACTTTCAACTCTGTGTCTAGTGTATCACATGGTTCGCGCTCTACAGAGCTGATCGATCCCTGCACCTTAGAATAAACGAACACGTGTCGGAATATATCGAGGACTGGACGTGTGGTGTGACCCAACGCGACACCAGCAAACAACGTAAACCGGCGTTTTCGATCTCCAGACCAGTCATGTGGTCGATCTGATAAACGCTTTTCGTATAGTGATGCGTCATCGCAAGCCTGTCATCCTTAAGTCACACGAGGCGCTGTTTTTCGTGCGTAGCAAGTCAATCCTGTGTACAAAAGCTGTCGATCTTGAATCTCCGTCTGCCATGGTCCTGATTAATGACAGATTTGTGCATATACTAACTTCATGTATGAATTTGATTCCTTTAAATATTTTTGATGTTCACTGCCGTTATGTGCAGCAATTTATGAGAAGATGCGAAACGGTACTACCATCTTGCAAAACCGGTCTTCTGATTTCCTTATTCAAATTCATAACTGGGGAGGATATTTTACATATTATCTAAAGCATGGGTTTAAAGGCTTATCGCAAGACAAATTTTGCAAGGCTAGAGAAACAGCTCAAAAATGTTGAATGATCTGGCTCCATCAACACACTCAGACCAGATCATCACTGGCAGGTCACCGTTGAGAAAATCTTTGATGCAATTATCAGCCACCTTTCAACAGTGTCTCCGAACTAGCAAAACGCTCAGACATCTAAGAAATAGATCCGAGCGTTTGAGTTCATAGAAACTTTCAGTCCAGAACAGGTATGAACTAGAACACACTAAACTTGTGTTTTTGAGTACGTCATGTAACGCAATCAAATCCCATCGGTTATCAGAGTGGACCGATTTTGCCATCAACGAGGTCTTGTTGAAAAGCTTAAGGCGAATCTTAGACTTTTTCGTAACGATATGTTACTGCGTATTATTGCAAATCTGGAGCTACTCTTCGGCATATGTGCAACAGATTAGCTGATATATTCCATAATCTATTGTCACCAATTAGAATCAAATTAGAGAACCTACTTGCACACAGTTTACTTGACCAATACCTGGTATTCCCTGATTTTCTGAAAGCTATGCTACCGAATCAGTAGAACCACTAATAGTACTGCTTAATCATCTCTTGTAAATCGGTCGTCTTCCGAAAATTCGGAACTAGTTCATAAACACCCCTTTATTCAAAGGTGGATGTAGGGATGACCCAGTGAGTCGTCGACCAATAGCGTTGTTTTCGGTGGTTTCAAAAGAGGTGGAGAGCATACCAAAAGAAGTTGTTCACATCAAAGTAGCATATCTGGAACTTTTCATTCAAGGATCAGTATGGTTTCTTCAGAGATGATCATGCTTCAGGAATCTGCTGATTGTTTGGATGGACAGATGCTGTGAAAACAGGATTAGCCACTAACGTGATTGATCTCGACTTGAAACACTGGCAAACTGTTTAAGCTTATCCGTGCCACTGGTCTCAGACGACCGTCTGTCAGTGAAGCTATCAGCGAGACAGATGGCACACTCATCTATAATCAGTCCAGAAGGCTAGATCGGTGGGCGGAACACTTTGAGGGTCAATTAACTGGCCTCCTGCTTCTACCGCGTTGCTGCCACATACTTGTAATGTAGTGCCCTGGTTGGTAGACTTGGAACCATCCACTGAGACTGAGGTCCGCAATTGCATTGCGGCTCTCAAGCGTGATAAGGCTGCTGGTCCAGATGACCTCGTGCCAGCACTTTTCAAACAAGGGGGAGAGGCGTTAGTAGATGTTTTGAGTCATTTGTTTCACCTTGTGTGGATGACGGAAACTATCCCCTCAAGTTGGGATCACTCGATAATAGTTTCTATATTCAAGAAAATATAAGGGGCTCTTGTGAAAACCACAGAGGAATTAGTTTGACCC
>QNGE01001449.1:82565-106548 GCA_008508345.1 Paragonimus westermani | reverse complement strand
TTCCCGTCCCCTTCTTTTTCCTTCTCTCTTTCTATATAGGGTTTGCTTTTTCTTCATGGTTGTGTGGCAGTTAAGCATTGGTGTGAACCACTGATGTATTGCTGTCTATGATTATGATGTGATGATGACGATCTCGACTTTTCGACAGCCTTTGCACGGTCGATACCTTCATTCCGTTAATGAAGCTCCATGACTACAATCCCGAGTAAGGCTTACTCAGATGTCTTGTAGACTATACTAATCAGTGTCATGGTAGGCAGACAGCTGTCATACTGGTTCCCTGCTAACAATGGCGCTTCTCAAGGATTCATTTTAGAGGACCTGTTGTTTAGTCCTTTCGTTTTTATCCCGTTCAACATCGTCAGTTCGCTGATGCTACCTTCAGTTGATGACAGTAAACTCTAGCGAACTGTAGAATTTCCGGAGTGTATGGAAACACTCTGGGGGTGGCATGGATTGTTTACAACAGCGTTCAATAGAAAATAACTTGTCTTTTAATGTCAACAAACGTAAAGCCATCAGACTTACGCAGACTACTACTTTGGGGGACACAAAGCTACCCCAGTGGAACACCTTGCGAATTTGTCTGCGGTTTACGCATCTGTTGGCAAAATGTCACAAGTGACAGTCTCTGCTGGGAAGAATTCCTGGAACATTCTACCACGAAGTGCATCCCACAATACATTCTCACCTGAAAGCGATCATACAAACCCATAGTCCTTATTTGGCACTTATTGAGAACGCTCACAGACGACCCACTGGGAGAAATATGGCACACGTGAATCCAATACCTAGGCGGACTAGCAAAATTAATTCATTTCTCAGCAGATTTCAGACACCTCAGATAAGCCTAAGTTTCATTTACAAATTAATCCACACCCTTAGTAATCCACTGACACATCTGCTTCCACTAAATAAAAATGAAGGCCTCATGAAGTCACTCAGTGAAATTGGGTTATGGAATAGGTAGACCACTTTGTTGACGGAACTACTACTCACTCAGTGTCTGTTCACGTTGGAACGTGCTGTACAAATCCGTGATCATCGCTGAATCGTCTCAGCTTTAACATCTTACTAGATCAGCACGTGCGTGGTAAACAACCTACACTGTCTGTTTGCTACCCACCATTCTGGTCCAGTCCCACAAGTCATTAAATGCACATATATGACAGAATGTTGTTTTATAATGTTCCAGTGTTCTTAGCTCATATGAGTGCATGCCAGCAGCTTCACTGAGATATCCTACCGCTTGATTCCACCGAGTTTTTCTGTACATAGAAAAAAATGCCCAACGCAATTTTACACCAAAAAACACATAGACGGAAAGGCACAATTAAAGAACCTCCTCTTGTTTTTGTGGAATAACTTACACTTGACGGAGTAGCCATGAAATTTTTAAGCACGCTGTATGAAGACTCTCTATAGTCTCTAAGTTACGTAACGGTCTGTATGATTATTGCTGAGCCTAGTGACTTGTTACTGAAATATCTGGTGCTACAATTTAACATCACACGTTCTGCTAATGTGTGACATAAAATCAACAAAGCCCCACTCCCCGTAATTATTATTCTTTTTGCGGACAGTTTGTTCATTCGAGCGTTACAGGTCAGCAATCAAAAATGGTTCCTCAGAGTGTTGTAGCGTACGGTGCCGGCATATTCAGATCACGAGGAAAGTATTCCTGATAGAAGTATTCATTGCGTGATCGTTAGGGTGGGGCCGAGTGCACGTACTCCCTACCACCGTTTCTGAGACGCACTCTGTAAACGAGTCATATTCACAGGAATGTATTTGCAGATAAATCAATCGGAACCTCACATTAAATGATTCGTTCGATGAACGGAATATAGGTAGTAAGTAGACGCAACTATCATTAAGAAACCGGCAGAGTGAGACGTGTTCTCATTCTGTTGAGTCTAGGTGACTACTGCACTGCATTCGAGAAGCTCGCACGCCATCCTAGTAAACGATCCATATTATGTTGTTTCAGCACTTAGAACATTTTCTGATTAACACTCTACTTGACGGAAAGAATTAAGTTTCAAAACGAAGCGCATTGTTGTTTCTGTTTTGTTAGAGATAGCAACACATGGCATGCATAGACACATGAGATTCGGAATCAAGTCACCGATTATGATGGCCAACTAGCAAGCTACCGAGATAACCTCATTAAGGGTTCACGTAAGTGGAATCAGAAGGCTCTGTATACATTGAGAAGAAGGTTTAGCCTAGTCAGTAAAAAAGGTATTGCCCGTAATGAAAATAGGCAATTTTCAACGACAACGGCATTCACTACCAAGCGTCACTAAGTGCATTTACATCATAAACAACAACTCGGGCAAACCACGACAACATTCACTCCACTGAACTCGACTAGCCACAACCACGCCGGAAGTCTACCGTCAATAACTCCAATCCAGAAGACAAATCCCACCCACGGTAGCTAATTAACGCTAATGAACGATTTCCATTTCTCCACATCAAGCCATCATCTATCCACCTCGCTCTCCATACTAGTCGACCATAGGATCGATGAAGTCTGCTCGTTATGACAGACCAACAGCTGGTATCCACAGTGCATGGCTCAATCATCTAGGTTTGTGTGGAATTAATGAATAAACAGGAGATCTCGCATGACACTCTCTGCCAGATGTCTACATTCTAACATCAGTGTTGGTGTTGGTGTTGAGAAATCCTGTTGGGATGTACGGACTGGTGGGAAACCTGGTGGATTCTGTTAGACAGGGAGATTGGTTGGTGGTTATATCCGACTCTGGGATTTTTGAATTCTCAGCATGACCTTGCGACTTATCTGGTAGTGCACTTGCTGCGACTAGGCATTCTGTTCGTGTCATTGAATCGACTCCGTCAGGAACACAGATTCCTCGGAATTCGGTCCCTTCAAATTGACGGGTTTACCTGGTAGTCGGTCGTGAAACGAGCATGATATATGATAGACTGAATGTAACTAGGTAGAATTTTGTCAGACCGTCGAAGGTAGGTAAAAATGTGATTGTGATTTTTGGGGACATGTGGAATACTTTGATTTTAATGAGCACATGGTACACTTGTCAGTGATTCCCACCTTCAATAATTTTTCCGCTGTTTCGATTCCGTTGAACGACCTCTTCTGGGCCTCTTCGCATGCTGCCACTTTTCCTGCGTTCTTTCCCGCCACCAAGGAAGATGAGTGCGCTGAAGAATTCACAACACTTGTATTAAATTGGTTTGCCAACATAATCTGATCACTCATTTCGCCACTAGCAGATATCTGACCCATTTGAGGGCTCAGGCAGATCTCCACCATGCGGTAAACGGCGTCCTCTGCGAAATTGCCATCCACACGGGCGCGGTTCAGATGTTGCAATGCGAGTGCATTTTCACCGTTAGCCCTAAGATGCAATGTGATATGCAGGGAATAGTTTAGGAAAGGTGACCCTTTGGCAAATATTGCACTGAATTAGTTGAATAAAGGTGCAGATGAATAGATTTCAAAGTGACTGGTTGTACAATAAAATGTTACTGTAAATACTCCAACTATGAATGTTTGTTGACGCTCACCCTTAATTTAACGTTCCGCGACCGGCTTCTTCCTTGTTTGGACTCATCATATAGAGATGGTCTGAATGAAAGATCGAACCCGATGTCTTCCGCTTTTCGAGACAACGTTCTTATCCGCTTGGCCATCAGTTGTATAAGCATCGCTTTTGATGATGTAGTTTGTGTGCAAATGACATAATGTTTGTTTCCCCACATTAGTGTGGATGGCCACAGTTCACCTAGGATTACCAGTTTACATTGACTAAGGTAGCACAGGCTAGAACTGGTAGCCGGCAAAATAAGGGCATTGTCTCGTAAAGCGGAAGGTAGCCGATTCGATATTTCATCCAGTCTATCTCTAGTCGATGAGTTCAAACAAGGACGAAATCGATCGTGGGACGTCAGATTGGGGGGTTAGAATCAAGAAGCATTACAAATATCGTTTTCTTGCGTTTACGGTTTAAGCAATTGCAAATTGGCAATCAGAGGTGGACTATTTCTGTCCACACTCACCGGGTAAAAACGAGCTATAATTCAATTGCATTCCAAGAATGATTTTTTTGGCAGTATCGGGATTCAGAGGATGTTCCCAACTAGATGGGAAACCAGTCAGGGCTCGTTAATCAATCAGGTGCTTTCTTGGTAACACAGCGTGATTTGTTTCCGCACGGTGAATAAGTCCGTTTTTATTGTCTCGAAAGGCCTATTCTGATTTGTATGACTATCCAAGCGGTGAACTTTGGTTTATTTGTGTGAGACGTACATTTATGTTCCCAATCTTCGAGTTCAAGTTATTGGGCTGAGTATTTAGATTACACAACAGCTTGCTCGGGGTAAGGTGAAGTTCTGATCCCCGTCGGAGAGATACAGGCAGATGAAAACGCACGGCTCTCACTGACTGGGACACTAACACCACAAGTTGTTAAATGTGGAAAGGCTTCAAGGAAGTCCAGAGCACGGAAACCTTTTGGAATGTGTAACAATTGTCTAGGGAATGTAGTTTCGAGGACACCGGCAGAGGTTATGGAGTCTGATGGCAATAGCCTTGGCCCTTCATAACAATCGCACTCTGACGGCTCTGGAGCAGGCTTTTAGGAGTTTGAGCATACGACAGCCATTTCTGCTGTTAGGTGCAAGCGCTAGCAGATAATTCAGGGTGGTTAGGCTACCTGTATGAATATATAGTTTTATGATAATTATCGGCAATATTAATCTAATATTCTGTTTCTCGTTTTGAAGAAAAAAGCAAGCTTGAACCATAATGGCACTAGTCAATCTCACTGGAGTTTGAATTCATCCGTGCATGTAACCAGGAAGATTTATTCGGCACCTCACCTTCAATATGGCTTAACACGATACAGGAACTGACCAATACTTGCAATAGACTTGCAACAGACTTTCGGTTACCTGGGGGTCACCCACACCCCACAGCTGGAGAGATTGGGATCGGACCTATTTGAACTAAGGTTTGGCTCACTATCCAGCATAGGCATATCATCTCTGTCGAGACAAAGCAAGTCACTGGAATCACGTTTATGCGTTGGTGATTAGTCGTAATTTCGGAATCTAGCTGTTCTTCCGTGATGGTGAAATGAACATGCAATTTACTCCGGAACGCAATCGGAGCAATTAAAATTGATGCATCCTGATGATGCATCCTGAGTTGGTAGTGAAAGCGGACATCCAGGTGAACTGTTGCATAGGTCAGTCAAAATTTCACCGAGAACTTTAATTTTAATTCACGGACACAGCACCCCACGTCCAGTCACACTACCATTCATAGGACTAGCAGGTTGGTTTATACGTGCTATCACTGTTCATGAGAATTGGTTGGGAATGACCTTCTCATTTTTGGCGGTAGGTGACATTTTGCAATCCCGTATGCTTCTATTATCGTTCATGTACGTATGCTGACTAAAGTGACCCATGGAGATGTGCCTGGAGAGTCAACGAGTAAACGGTTGCTTTGTCTATGCACAATGATATCGGATTGGGCGCATTGCCAGTCTGTTAGACCATAAACCCCCAGCCTACAGTTGTATCGCACCATTTGAACTAATAATCATGTGACTGCAGTGTTAAGGAAGCTGTCTCGCTGATGACGCCTTACTCTCACTTGCAGCTCGGTTGTGTTGTTTGCAAGGTGTAGGCACCTTGATGCTGAATGTCTGAATAGGGACGTAGTCTTTTTCAGTAGTTAGGTCCCTTTCCGTCCCCTTCTTTTTTCCTTCTATCCTATATATATATAGGGATTGCTTTTCCTTCATGGTTGTGTGGCAGTTAAGCATTGGTGTGAACCGCTGATGTATTGCTGTCTATGATGATGATGATGATGACTGCAGTGTGAGGTATGTGAGGAGGACGATTTGGTAATTAGCTGCTTGCAACAGGAATTCTATCCGAGACTGCCTGGTGTTCACTCTGAACATCGTTAGTGAAGAAAGACTACCCGGACTAGAAATCTAGACTAATTGCGTGGCGATTTCTTTGTACATTTTTGGACAGGCGGGACACACTTTCCGTAGCGTTTCGAGGTCTTGGCTCTAATAAGCCATAATAACCCTTGTTATAAACCGTATGGTTTGAGCTACAGTTACTTCGACATTCGTCGATTTCAAGTCTTTTTTCGATTCCTATCATCCATGTTTTGCTCAGTCGCGTCCGTTTGTAAGGTCACTTAAACCATTAATTCTAGTCGGTGGCGATTTGGTTTAACGGCAACAAGTCGTTACCTGTGTGGTCATAATGTACACAAAAGTATTATGAGGAAGGTGGACTAAATAAAGTCTTCAAACAATCCCAGTGAATTTCAATCGGGGACACCATTTTACTCACCAGAAATTTTACTCCCAGAGGGCTTATTTGAGGTTCTTCCTCTTGGCTTCTTCGGTCAAGGGAATACAGCACTGAACCAAATGGTACAGATAAGTATGGTTCGCTTTAGCGACCACGGGTTTTAGGGAAATCTGGAGGTTAGTGGTGCTATCGACCATACTAATGTGAGGGCACAAAGTTATGATCAGTCATGAAATGTCTTTCTAATAAATTGCGGACAACATTCGGTTGATGGCACCTGCTTGGTTTAAACCTACCGTCTGATCTGTTCAGGGCGCGGTTTTCGTGAGCTTTAAACTTATTTTTGTCGTCAGATAACTTTGGTTAACCAAGAATATTGTACCTTAGCATGTATACATCCATATACTCACTTATACGTGAATGCATGGTGAATGCATGGTGAATGATGGAAACACGTTTTCTTTTGACATAAAATTTTTTTCTGAACAAACTACGACAAATATGTCGAAATTAAATAGGTGCCGGCACCATCAAGACTTATCAGTTAATTATGCGAGCTGTGTTTATTTTATCCCTCTTGATAACTTTTTCGTTATTCAAACAGGCTATTCTCTTTAGAGATGTGTCTACACTTCATGTTTTAGATGTCATTACTTTTCACACGGTTATTTTGCGATTGGTGTTTCACTGAGACCATTAAGCAAACTTCCCGCTCACCCCGTCAGAGTGAATATCCTGAGTATTGCGAAGCAAACCTTTATTATTTACGCTGTGAAAAAAAACCCTTGGGAGACTATGAATTCGTATCAGTTTGTCTTATATTGACTGATCCATGCCAACTGAAGTGTACTCCATTTTGCGTGGACTCATCTCGATTGTTCAACTCATTAGGTGCTCCCACCGGATACGGATGGTGAGTGTAAAACTAGGGGCTGCTCGCACAATGTGGGCTGCTGGTGGTCACACATCACCACAAACGTTCCAAAGCCATAGCGTATGTGACAGCTTGACCTGCGTAAGCCACTAGTTATTTGCTCTTTATCCGGTCTGGTGTCATCGTCAGTATGGTGCTAGATAAGTCCATAAGCGAATTCGGCTCGGCTGTACCAGATTTATGAATGTTATCGAATATATATACTACTAATGAAGTGACTGGAAAGCAACAAATGCGATTGATTGACGGATAAGAATTGTGAAAGCAATCTTCTTCTTCACAAGATAGACAACAATGGTTGAGAACAGTGATATAATATCAAGTCAAGCTGGTTGTACTGTTCTGCACTTCTGGTCACTTCTGGTATGGCATTGCTTGTATCTCTCTCTCTCTTTGGAGTCTTTACTTCTTTCATACAACGCAAGAGATGATCAAACGACGACAGAACAACGAGGTGTGGAGAGAGATACTAATGATTTGGAGTCGTTTGATAGGCAGCTTACTTAAAACTTTACTGGTTCTACTATTGCAGTCTGGCGGAGCTGACGGTGACGTAAGGACAGTTAAAAATGTGAGATAGATGACTTGCAGAATTTTGCACACATTTTCAGTTTGACTGTTTGCATCCACACATAACAGCGGGTTTTCATTTTTAAAGTTCTACGGTTGCACAGCTTTGGTGTGTATTAGCGTAAATGTTCGAGGTCTGTATACGTTAGTATCGATAGTGGTGCTCGGAAAATGACACAGAAATAGGACGATTTCTGTCGTAAAGATTTTTTTATTGAACTGAAAATGATTATGTTATCTGAGTAAGTTAACTGGTTAATACTGGAGTGTTGCCACTCACTCCGCCACAGTAACAAGGGTCTGTCTGACAAACGATACGTGATCTAAGAAAAACTTAATCAAGTCCCGGATTTCTTTTCCAATCCATGAGGCAGGCTAAGAACAGTGAAATTTAGAGGACAGACAGCAATTGCCGGAATAAGGAGATCGTGGAAATGATGGACCAAGGTAAACTTACCAGTAACATAGCCCAAGACAATAATTAAATCCTGTTGAGTTGTTGCCTTGAGGATCCAACGCCCGAGACTTGTTCAACAATTCCAATGCGCGCGGTAGTTTCCCAGCTCGACGCATTGCATCGACCAACCGACTCATGATATGATAGTCCGCTGGAATAAACCGTGAATAATTTTAAACAGGTGCATTTCAAAATTGTGCATTTATCGCACCATGTCAAACCATCATGAGATGCCACCACATAGTTTGCTGATTCTAAACAGGATCAGTGAGGAAGAATTTGCACCAATGCAAGTTTTATGAGTAGTTTTGCTGTTCATTAAATCGAACTCCCAAAAGCAAGGTGGGATGACAACACATTATCCAATGTGCCACTTTTGTGCCACCGACAGATTGTGAACATAGCTTATCGGCATGATTGTTTTTTGTTTTCATATCGCTCAATTTGATTGTTACTTCCGTTGGTTATAAGTTGTACATCTGTGCTGATCATCATGCTAATTATGTATGACACAAGTTTCATCGAAGTACACTCTCCATGTTTTGTTTTGTTCTGTCTGCTTCAAGACACTTACATTGATAGACTGTACATAACCTTGGGTGATAAGCGATTCAAACTGGTCTAAAATGCGAATGACGGCATGCACTACCGTTTCAATTCACGAACATTATTCGAGACTAAACAACATTGTGAGAGAACAGTGCATCCTGACGGTTAACAAATAACATAAACAAATTTGTTAGTCAAATTGTTGTGCCGAAAGAATCGTTTGAATCAGCATTTTGTCTATCGTTTGTATCCGTCAGTTTGTATGTTCAGGTTGAAAAAAATTATTTAGAAATATCAAAGGTGTTAGAGAGAGCACAAATATTACTTACTGTTTTTTTCTAAGTAAAAGGAGCT
This sequence comes from Paragonimus westermani, assembly GCA_008508345.1. NCBI lineage: Eukaryota > Metazoa > Platyhelminthes > Trematoda > Plagiorchiida > Troglotrematidae > Paragonimus > Paragonimus westermani. The sequence goes on along the minus strand of QNGE01001449.1, from coordinate 97,348 downwards.
ATTTTGTACGATTTGAATAAACGCTTTTGAAATGTTGAACAATATGTCATCGAATGAACCAACTACTGGTACTAGCTATTAAGATAGGAAAGTACATGACAGAAGATTGTCACAGACGACACAACGGAGGGTTATCTTTGAATAATATAAAATGACAATTTAGACCTCCCATCTGCTGAATGCTTTTGATTGGAAGTCTGACAGCTTGAAAGCTACACAAACAATTTCAACCAACACCTGTTGTTCCATAAAAGTATTGAGGATGCGTATTGCAAGCCGCTTTTTCAAGACCACAGTGACTGAACGGACTGAACGATGAAGTATTCGAGTTGTTCCGCTTAGCCTCGTCCACCACACTAATCATTCAGCGTGGCTGAGAACAAAAAAGAAATTGACGTGAAGTACAGAATTTCACCGGTAGACTAACCACGCTGATGCGGGTATGCTCAGAAGAGAATGACAACTCATTCTATGTAATTCCCGATTGGGTGGTATCATTCACGACACGTTTGGAACAAAGATTCGACTACCTTCGGTTGACGTAATAATGCTGTTCTCTTGGCTGGTTAGACGCGTCTTTTGATCGGTGCTTTATGTAAGATTATGGGTAATTTGTCATTCATCATATAAGAGAGCTTCGAATGTAAACAGGGACAGGCTAAACTGCAAGAAGTTTGAAACCTAGAGAACGGCGGAAGTGATCTGATCAGTTTCAAATTTATGAGATCTACGTTTACGGTGATCACGTTAATGATGTTTATCGTTCAGTGACACATCATACATAAATGAAAGCGTTAAGATGGTTTTCAAGCAATATCCTCATGAAATTCTCTCGTATCGTGGAGTTAAATTGGACTCTTAACGTAACCTGTCATCAACTGGCTAATAAAAGGGAGCTAGGCATCAAGCCGTTCCACAACGCATGGAAAATTTGTGATCACATACACTGTCAGTCGTAAAAACCAGCGGTAAATTCAACAAAGGTCACCCCAGAAAATAAAGGCGCCGTCAATACTTTACATCAACAACGAGTTAGCCCTTATGTGATAAAAATTACTGAACCACTCTTCAGCGCCATGTGATATTTCGTATTCCACCATGTTCTTATGTAAGAAATGCAGTGCACACATCAGCCTCACGAGCGAGGAACATCCTCGTTTAGGTCAGAGCGGTACAGGCGATATTAAATTGCATCTGTCTGTTTTCTATCCGATCGATACTATGCGAGAAATAGTTGGATTATGAAGATTTTCCCGTCTTTAGTTACAGTAACAAACACAGTATCGCGGCAAGTTTGTCACTAACAAAATAAGCCTAATTATAGCAAGCGAACACACTTGACCTCTGCTGTGGTCACTGTATGTGCTTCGGTGAAAACTGTTTACACTAAATTAGTTAATTTCATAGGATTAAAAAGTCGGACGGCACTGTGCAGCCACGGTATTAACTTGATTTTGAGGAATGTAGTCACCATAAGCTAGTAACTGGACACAATCCTCCTTGTGGATACGAACAATGTTAATTTTTCCCACGACCCACCTACACAGCATCAAACCTTCAGTATGTCAGTCTGTCGTTTCAAACGTAGTTCGTTTGTTCATATAGCTGGTATCCGTATAGTATATGTTCTCCGTCCTACTCCATAGCTCGGCAAATTGATTGCATGGCGAGAGCTCGGAATTAGCTGTCTCTCCCAACTAGTCCATATGGTGTGGGTTGATTAACTGAGAACAGTGTAATCAGCAAAGGCATACTTCATAAGGTGGTGACATCAGGTATTCACTGGCAGACCCATCAATAAACATTGAATTCCACCAGGTCCATCGGAAACTCTTAAATCGCAAAAAACCACGCGGTAACCTTCGATAACTTCCAAAATCACACTCCTTAATGACAGTAATGCGTCATGTGAGCCAACTGGTTGGTCACCCTGAAAGTTTTCGCACTCTTGGTGTGTTGGGAAACTGAGCTGGACAACGTTCAAACGTTTCACTCAAAACTATCGCCACCATTTGCGACGCACTTCCACCAACATGATACAAACAGCTTTTTGCTGTTCTGATAACATTTCAATTTAAACTGTCCCGTTAATTCCACTCGAGAACCTTGCGATTAGGACTTCCGAGACAGGTCGAAATCCCCAATCTCATTAAACCTGTAAGGCGATATTTTAGATTATTGATGAGTAGTCGGGGATTTGGTTTATTTTCAAGTTGACCATCACTCACATTTGATCGCAGCCTTCGCATTCAGATAGACTTTCCAGCCAGCCTCTTTCGAAAAGAAGCACTAGACTCGAGTTTCGTTCTCATTGGAGCTCGTCAGTAGTGCATATCCTTGCCACGACCGGGATTCTATCGCCGGCCTCGTTTTCATGAGGCGGACGTGTTGACCACTGCACCATTGACTTCACACTAGGCACGACCGAATTGTCAAATGTGAACGCTCAAGCACTTTCGTTTGTGAGCAATGACCAAGTTGCTCGATCGTCTCGAGAGGAGACATTAGCTGTCCTGTTAAATTCAACGGATCAAATGTGAGTGATGTTCAACTTTAAGTTAACCAAATCCCCTACTACTTATCAATAATCACAATATACTGTAAGCCTAAGAATCAGAAACGTTTTAGGTTCATAGTGTTTTGATGAGAACATTCCTCCATAATGAAACAGCCGGAAGTGAAAAAAATAAGTAACAATCTGTTAGCGGAATATCCTGTGAATGTGGCTGATGAGATGTGGTTTGAATACACGGTTGTGCAGCCGTATTTGCAACGTGTAAATTGTGCAGCCGTATTGCACCCATCTTGTTGTTATTACGTAGGTAAACTCCGGTGAAACCATTTCAGGTCTATTGCAGTAGGACACCGATGCAACGGTTGTGTCAAGTTCCAGAAGTTTGCACTCAATTAAATTTGCGGGAGGTCACTGAAAAGTGACCTTTGTAAGTTGTGGGTTACAGTTTAGTAGCGTTGAAGACTGGGTTGTGCTAATGCACTGTAAACAATTTCTTCCGTTATCGTGTGAACTAAACTTTTCATTAAAGCTATTAAACTGTGGCAGTAAACATCAGAGTTTACTTCACAATCTCAGTGAAACACACCTTACAACAAAATACATAGAGTATATCAAAGTTGAACTCGGCATCCGAAAAAAAACCTGCGAAATCACAACCAGCCTAACCACGCATAAAATATTCAGCCACCTCTGAACAACAGTTAAATACGGGGTTCCAAAACCCACTGATATGAAGCGTGCCAGAAATTTGGTGATATAGTATCATTATCGTAACATTACATTCAAGGTCCATGTGGACTGTGACATGCGACTAATAGCTCTGAACACCATTCCTGAAATAAACATTGTACTTAATATCCTGTCATCCTATGCATCATATAACACTGTTTGAGGAGAAACCCGTAAAATCCAGTAATCGAGGTAGGGCCAACTGCAGTAATATACCTTTTCGTGGAACGAAACAGTGCTAACAACAACACAAACGACCATAACAGATAGGTGTTTATGAACTTTTGGAGACTTGTATGGATGCTGGAAGTCAAGCGGTTTTATGCACTTCACCAAATACAACTGTAATGCTTTCTTTTAGTACAAGATTAGTGCATAACAGACATGGGCATAATGAAAAGTTAAGTTTGCAGTCGGTCGATAACAGATCTTGTGATTATTAAAACCAGCCCGTAGCTAACATATAGGGGCACGCGGACACACATGTACAGCGACTGCTGTAAATGTTTGAAGCTCAAATCAAAAATTTAGCGTAATCGAACGCACACAGCTATAAATACACTGTTTGTTGCCTGAAAACAGTATTCCACTTTGTTTAAGAACATCACCAGCTGGCCATAAGGTTCAAACTGACACCGATGGACTACAAGCTTGTGGTTAGGCCGTCAAGTTTACGATGTACGAAAATCAGGTCAGCCATGACGGACAGTGTTAACCGCACACCTTTCACTTAAACGCGAAATGTGGTCAGCCCAAGTGGGTTGTACACAGTTGCGCAAAACATGTAAGTTAGCGACTCGTGATGTAACTGAGGTTGCATTCGAAGACATTATTTAGATCACACAAGATAATCGTTGAAGTCCTTTAAGTTAAAGTCGCAGTGCGATTCAGAATGAACAGAGATGAAGGAAAAACTAGGCCGCACACAGAATAAGCTCACATTAAGGAACATGCTCCAGAATGTTCCTGTCGGTCACAGATATCAACTTCAAAGTTATTCTAAATAGTCAGACGACCTAAACCTGTGCTTTGTGAAATAAATCGGTCTTATTTCCTGCACGGTTTTCCTTTTCCACTAGTCCGTCTACTTCCAGTGGACAGTGAGATGATTTTGGAGAGCTTGCCCGGATGAAGTCTAGCAAAACAAGCGGACCTGGCAGTTTGCCCCTGACCGTCCTTGGGGAGTGTGCTCAAGTTTTATGTCGACTGGTTCATTCGATTAGTGTTTTATACAATGCTCAGCTGATTACTGTTGGAATACAACACAGCAACCACAAAAGACAGTAGCGGTCAAGATTCTTTCGATATAGTGCACATCTACGTCGTTGAAAATCTCTGGAAAATCAAGCATCGCTCGGATGAAAATTCAAGTGAACACCACAAATCGTGGTCAGTTTCCCACACAGTCGCAAATAATCTGTATTTAGTACACACTTGTTTAGTGTATACTGTTCCGTAATAGTTCGGTGAAGCATTTGAGGCTATTTACATGTTTCTTGGGCTAAAACAATGCATTTTCAGGCGTTAAAAGAGAGACGGGACTTTAATTTCTCAAAGAGCCTGACTTCCAAAGTTTTGCTGATCATCTGTTGTGCGATTACCTTATGAACGGGAGCTGATTTGTTCAGTTGGATGTAAGGTTCACAACCATTTACCACTGGTTCCAATTTTTTTGGGGTGCTATAATTACCCCATTCTTACTTACACTTTGTATAGCATCTATGCCAGCACACAGACATATTTCTCTAGATGATATGTCGTTAGGACTCAAAAACCTGATTCGATTTTCTTCACCCGTTGTATTAGATAGTTTTTTCTGACTCTGTTATTGGTCCGGGTCTGGTATGTTGCCTCTTAACATAACCGAATCTGTTGACATATTGTTCACGTGTATTAAGGCGAATCGCTACGAGTACTTTTTCAATGGACGTTCCTCCCGTTCTGTACATTATGAACCTCTACCGCAACTTCTTATTTAAGGGGGCGGTATGAATAAAAATAAAACGGGGTCGAGTCAGATTACTTACACTATCCCTAAGTTCAGTAGATTCACTCATTGGCGTTGAAGATCATTCTCATTTACATGTCATGTAATTAATCGCTTTATCAACATATCTGTTCTCCAATGTGGATGGAGTCCTTAGCAGTTATTTTTTTCACATGGTTCTATTGAAGCATTTTGTTCAACTCTGCTAAATCCTTAGAACAGTTATCACATTGAATTGACATTCCACACAAACAGTTCGTTAATTGTACTCTTTCTGACCACTTCATAGAATGAGAAAAGTTTGCACCAAGAAACCCATGTGAGACAATTTCACCACCGTTATTCAGATCTCAGAAACTACTTCCATATCACTCAACATATTTCAGGTTTAGTGAATTAATAGTTCAAAACTTGCTGAAGATTCTATTATGTAGAATGTTCGAAATGTACAACTTGGAATGTATAAAGCGTACAAACGACTTCAACCTCTTGTTACTGCCTGACTAAGTTGAAAATTACTGTATGTGATTGATTAGGTATGTCGCATTTTTGAATTGGCGCCGGAAAACCTCTAATCTGACCCTAATCTAAATTACTGTTTACCATGGAATTCAATTTCGGCCAACCAAAAAACCGCCGCGAAATGAGGAGAAAAACAAAACCCTACTAGTCAAAGAGATGGATGGCCTTCCTATGTGACGTTGGCTGAATTGAATTTATATTTCGCTCACGCAGTCACTTGTCTGATTGATTACCGTTCACCTGTGCCTTTCTGAATGAGAATATTACAAGGGAAGGGGGAGGGTTGGGCAGAACATCTTGTATACAGCAGCGAAACAATCACGTTGAAAAAAACATGTTACTGTTAACCACCTACTCGGATATTTGCTAACTGCATTCTCCAAATGTTTCGCAGTACTTTCAAAATCGCCTTTGATGTGGGACAATTCAGCCATCAGTAAACTGGATGAGTGAGCAGGACTTAACAGTAGGACTTGATGTGATTGCTGTTCTGCTTGTTTTTTGGGTGAACAAGGATTGTGTGCTGGGTCTATGGAAGAAAAATCTTCTGGTGCAATCTTCTTAGTAGGCTCGATATAATCGGACAGATTCGTCTGTTCATACACATCGATTTCTTCCTGTATAGTGAACACAAAATGTTAAAAATATTAGCTAAAGCAGACTGGCATTCAAAAACAACACAATCTTTCCAATGTACTTTACAAGTTTTGTCTGAACTACAGATAACAAAATTGTGCACGTGCGCAGTTTTGGGTGTTGTCTATTTTTCTTTACAAAACTTAACACTGGGCAATGCGTAGGTAGACGAATTGGAAACATTTGGAATTAAATTGCATCTATTCGGTTGAACATGTCATCTATCATCACTGATTGACTGGGTGCGCTATGAAATGCGCAGAATGTAGACAGACAGTTCAAATTGCCATAGTCTGTCTGAAAATAGCAGAAATCTCTGTCGATTTGAGCGTGGGCTTGTTGAACACTTCAAATCAAATGTAACTGTACCCTTCAGTTCGTACCCCTGTAAGTGGAGGATGCGGATGGAACATACAGTTTAGACTTAGCGTTAACAAGCATCATATGTATCCGTACTTGGTGCGTACACATTCCAGAAGCGACCAAAACAGAATCGTGACTCCAATCAAAAACTAGTAGACTGAAATTAGCTGGATATGTGGACTGAACATAGCAACGCACTGATAACCACTTCACTAGTCGGTTGTTATTAGATCAGTATAATTGTTCGTCTAATCGGACAACGATAGTCAGGGCCGACAATGCGGTTAAATCGATAGACCGTTGTGTACATTCATACTGGCTATGTATGGTAATCCGTTTTGATTTTCTACAAAAACGTTGACACTTTTCGTTGATAGGATCTTCCGTGTGTTGCCATTTAAGTGATTAATTGATTTGGGTCTGCAGATAGGTCGAAACTTTCCGCATTATCATCTTCACTATCTTCTACAACAGTGGCTGACGTAGGTGATCATCTAGCACACGATCATGACAGAAAAACCTCAATTCCAACAATTTGAGGGGTACGTGATTTAATGCATGCAATCCATATGTGTAAAACCAAATACGCAACCCTCAGACGTTCCGAAAACAAACAGTCGAGTTGCAGGCGGGATTGAGTTGACACCTTTTTCATTGGTTGTCATTACATAGTATCTGTCTCAACAGACAAACAACCGCGAAACTCACGCCACCGGATGCAATCCGTACTCAGACTTCTTAATGGTCCAAGGCGTAAGTCAGATGGATGTTAAAGACATATGCCCAAATGACAAACGCCCTTGTTAACGTACTATTGGTCGCCATAATATCTTTTGCTAAGTTGTGGATTAGTCGGTGAACTAGTAAATAGAGAACTACTAGGTGGAACGATAAAAGTCAGGTTGATCTTCACAATGCATGGGATAAAGATGTGCATCAATGCATTTTCACGGTTTGTGTAAGCAAACTCGATTGATTTTCATGAAAAAGGCTGTTCATCTCATTTACCGAGTTTCTACCCACTGATGCCACCTGTTGCTGGTGAATGAGCCCACATATCGATGCTGTTTTCCGTCGAACATCATTGGCCATGTTTTGCAGCCGTACAGTAGGTTTACTGGTTGTGGTTACAGGAATGGAATGTGTACACCTAGGTCAGGCTCCGTCTTAATGTCAGTCTCTGACTGTATGGAAACTCCCTAGCCCTAGAATTACCATTTCTCGTTTCACTTTATCAAGGATACAGCTCTCTATGTACACAAATCTGCCAATAAAAAGTGTTCAGCTTGAACCTAATGTTAGTACAGCAACTTTGGAACATTACGTCACATCCAGAAGTTGTCACGCGTATCCAAAAGGCTGAACAGTCATTATCGCACGATTTACGAACGCTAAGAACTGAGAATATTGATTTAGTCTGTCATCCGTTTTAAGGAAAGCAACCCCACAGTGAGATGATAAGCTGTATTTGAAAACTGTCTCCAACCATCTCCATGCAAGCAGTAGAATAATAGATATGAAATAGGGATCAAGTCCCTATTTTAGAACGACATCCCATTATGGTCAGAACACAAAACGCCCTAGTCACCGGGTCATAGACAGGAAGTTTAGATGATATAAACCGGACTGTATAATATGGCATGATAAAACATACGTACTTTGAAATTTTAAAGCATTGTGAGAATGGTGGTCAAACAAATAGAAACAACAAAGGTATATTTTCGACTTGCTTCTAAATGAAAAATTGAATAGTTGAAAACAAGCCAAGCGAAAAACATCGGGAACTCGATAATTGGCGTTCACAAAAAGTCCGCAAACTTGTTTGTTCGATTGCCTCTTTAAAATGACAGAACGAACGAAATGAATAGGGTGAACGGGAACAGTCATAGGAGGTGAATTTTCGAAAGCTCTTCTGATTGTCCTTTAAGTGTGGACAGTTTACTATTTAATGTTTGCGTTAGGGATTAGGTTTTCTTTTTCGAGTTTGAACGTCGCTACCGTGGTTTTATGCTATTTGAATTAATCCTCAATTTAGACGGAGAGTCCAAGCCAATGTTGTGAACCGCCAGAATGAGTTTCCTTTGAATTACAGCTGGTAGAATGTACAAACCAACAGTCATCTTTTGGTGTTTATGAATAACGCTAACGTTAGCAATTTTCCAAGTCCAATGTTGTTTTTGTCAAATTTGCTCAGACTATTCCCCAACATAACCGGAATGTACCGATCTACCGGTTTTTGAAACTAACAAAAACGACATAAAATTTGAAAGTGTTTAAAACAGTTTCTGAGAATTTTCATGGGACTTCACTTTTTCAGGGCAACTGTGCCTTCCTTGATAATATGGAATCCACCGGATAATCTCTGTGACTAATATTGACAATATTACCAAAGAATTAACAAAACTAGTCGTTTTGTCTGTCCACGTGCATCTGTTAGATCAAAGCTTGTGTAGCACGAAAATGTGAATTTGAACTTCAATAAACAAACAGCTGTCAAGCGTTACACGAGAAAAACGACAATCAGAATAGCCAAAAGTTCCCTCCAGTTTTATGACAGTTCATTTTGAAATTCTTGACAATTGCCCGAATGCGCCTGCTACTGCATGTGATGTGGACCAATTAGCAGACTGTTACAATCTGGAGATGAAGCAAAATATGTTGTTTTAAAGAATAACTATATTCTTACAATCGATCCATTGGTCTTGTTTGGAAAAAAAATGAAGCAATTCGCTTTCTTCAACCGCCAAAAGGTAATCCTCAAGGATCAACACCCTAACAGACGACCAACAGGAAAAAAGCGGATGGTACCCTATTTTTAAAGCAGCTCTATAACTTTGTTTTGCGAGCAGATGAGCTTTATTTTATTCTCACAATTTGTTTCATTTATCTAGTGGATACAATCTTTTTCTGTGTAAGTCAGCGATAACCAGAATACTAGCGGTTTAAAGTATTGACCATCATGCCGCTGACCTTAGAGTGGACGCGTCTCAAGTACTCTTGGCAAACTCGGGTAAATTAACCTGTAAGTAATGCTTAGACACAATAACTGCCTTGTTGACTCAAATCGATGAAGTATTTCACTATGATATAGGCTGTATTAGGCCGGGTTCCTCGCCCTGGCTAGGGCTCCTGTGATTCCCAGAGTCTGTGGAAAGAGACTTTGGGAGAGATGGCAGTTCATCAGACTGAGTAGCGTGAGTGTTGTAGTTATTTGGACGAGGAGTTGTGTTTGAGATAATTACGTCTAATGACGCGAAGCAGTGATAGTCATAAGAAAGCTTACTTGCTGGTGACGCCTTGCTTTCACTATAACTCGGTTGTTTGCCAATTTTGGGTGTTAGATGTTTAGATGATAAGTATTTGAATACAGAGGTAGTTATTTTTAGTAGGTTAATCTCCTCCATTATCTTTCTTTTTAGCTTCTTGGTTGTGACATGATATTTTTTATGATCGCATGATAGTATAAATATGAAATCATTAATGTATTCGTGTTTATGATGATGACGATGAAGATGATGGTCGGACAGACAGCATGACAGTTTGACTGTGGATGAGTGATAATAAATGTACGGTTGATATAGATTGAAAGTCACTCGTAAGTAAGTACCACTTCTGCGTGCATATGGAATTTTTAATCAGCCCTTTCGGAAGAAAGACTTTAACCGAGTTTTGCTGTTCTACAGGTTACAGTGCTAGTCACTGCTCCCTTGATCTAGAATTAGGCACAACAGTTGTAGTATAACTGAACCTTCAACCACATTCGTCTATGAGTGATGTTCACTTCCCCCGATTAACTCCAGAAGTGACCCCACGAATAGGAATTCTGTCACACTTGAACCCGTAGAAACCAATAAACTTTTCTAACGATAGTACTGGATGTTAACCAGTAATAACGAGAATTCCCTATCTCTTACATTTATGCCTGTCAACTTATACGCAAAATTCAATTAACCGCCCCTTTCTACGAGCGTTTACAACCATCCCGTCTGTCAGACGCGGGAGCGTCAGCGCAGGAAACGAACCCGAGTTGTAGTGATCAGCTCACTGATAAATGTCTCGTTTTCTAGGCCAAGACATCGATCGTTCACCTCGATGCTTACGCCAATCGGTTGAGGCATCAACAAGAAAGGTGTTCAACATAGACAACGACAGGATGATATCCGCAAATTCGGTTCAAGTACCCTGCATCCGCAAACACCGAGAGAGAGAGAGAGAGGGAGGATAAACCAATCGTCTGCGGCTACCAAGCATTGGTTAGGTAACTTCCTTAGTATACGCTCCCCAATACGTGTCGACAACGATGACGGAACATCAGGAGAAGGTCAACACCATTCATTCAAATGGGTCACACTATGTAGAAATAAAACATTATCGCCGTTTCATCCGCAGAGGTTACTTAAACTGGCAAAGACTACGCTAACCTCTGGCGTCTGAGTCTCGGTATCATTTGGAGTTATATTTTTACTAAGGTGAAGAGAACGGAAACACTAAGGAAAGCATAACAAAAGTGCCATGAATAGCAAAATTTCATCATTTTTGCTCAGTCTATCAGGTGTCAAAATAAAAAACTGAGAACTCGTATGCACTGGCAATAGTACGGAACTTTTCCAGTCTCACCCTGTAATTTGAATGTGAATGTTAGGTACTCAGAATTAAATTATGCCAAAATGTACTTGAAGGTTATCCGGCCTTATGTCCTACTTTAATGGTTATCCGATTCTTGTCAGACGTAGGGTATTGGAATTTAATTTTTTGAAACTACATTTTCCGGAGTTTCATCGAAATAAATTATTGGATAACATCTCATGAGTTCAATGTCTATGCTTACTTTGTGCTCCAGCGAATTAACACACTTTTACTAACCACACTTGTTCATCGGGTTGTACGATCCAATGAGAGCGATTTAACGCATACTTCTTCTACCGTCAACTAGGCGAATACGCCTCACATCATCTACTTCTCAGTTGCAGAACATTACGGCGCTCACAACCGGTTTACAAAAAAACGAGACCCCGAAGCTGCAGATGGATTTCTTGTCTGCTACCACAGCTATGATAGATTTACAAATACCGTCTTGGCCTTGGAGAAACAAGGTGCTATTTCACATTCTATGCTTCAATGACCGTTGATACAATTTCATAAGTACAAGAATTAATTGATATACCGGACATACCCAACTCTTAATTAATAGGCTGATTTGACCGTGATAGTAGCCGATCAATTCACAAAGCAAAGAGGTTCCTCATAGTTCTCAAGACTCTGACGAATAACAGTTATAAGGTGGCACAAACAAATGTTGATTATCAGAATAACGTAATCTTGTTCACTGTGTGGTATGCAAAAATGTACCTACTACCCTTGGAGAGTAAACAAAGCGATAGGTCTTTAAAGTTTGCTGGTTCGCAGTATAATGTAGATCCTGACTTGGTAGCTGACGGGGGCACTGTAAAAGTTTATCACCCCCAAAACCCGCCACCAGAATGATATGATGTTAAACAAAAGCATTTGATACTCACATTAATCAACAGCTCTCCGTAGCATAAAAAAAGTTACTGAAAATTTCTATTCCACTGAGCAGAGTGGACAAGTCTTCAGCGACGCAGAGAAACGACAACCAACAGTGTTGGTGTCAGCTTACAGTCGAACCAGTCATCAACACTAGGAACTGGAAAACTCTCACATCGATAATACACCATCGCTGGAAGTGGCACCGTTATGCTCATACAACTGTCTAAAAGTTTACGTTTCAAATTTCATCCGTTCTACTAGTTCATTCACCAATTATTCACTTGAGTTTAAGGTGTAGAAATATGTTGGTAATCTGGGCCAGCAGAATTCGACAGCTGAACAGCGCCATTTATCTAAGCTGAAAGTTAAAACCTTTCTTCTGCGAACACCGCCTCAAGCCTTCTTCGAAGTTTCGAAACACAATAAGCAGTCACCACATAAATCGTACTGGTTTTCTTTAATTCGGAGCACCGATGAAGTATGTAAAACTAGTCATCGCGGACAATGAAGACAACAAAAACACCAGATTGCATGGTTTATGCACAAGCCTTTAAAAAACTACCTGCAGTTGGGCCAACTTCAACGTTTCCTGTTCGCAGTTTACATAGTCCATCGCTGTCAGATAGAGGCTTCCCAGCTGAAATAGTGCTCTGGCTTCGGTTTGAACTGCCGCACGTCGAATACGACCTAAGTCCCCCTCGCCAATCGGGCGAATCAGGCTCAGCGTGCTCGGACGGCGTGGATCGAGCTCATTTTTCCCGGCAATCATAGCCATGTGACCGATAGCCTCTTGACACAGTGTGACCGCTGCACTCATGTGTTGCGCAGCTGAGAGTGTAGTCTCACCGGCGGAATCGAGTATTCCACCTCTTAGACATGACTCATCTTTGAACTTCGCTTTTTCCTTGACAGCCAAACCTCGTTCACAGATCATTTGCTGATATTCGCGGGTGTGCAAAGTAGCGAGCTGCAGACAAATGCTAACACAGGAAAACAGATCGAATGCCGGCTCTGTAGAATGAGCAGTGACTCGTGTGTGTTGATAAGAGGTGAAAATCTACACAGGTTGTATAAACAAATCACCGGGTCAATCCATTCAAAACAAAACCTCAGAAGGTTGGTAACCGACAAAGCTATGAGATTCCATTATGTGCAATTCGAGTTTTGTGGGCGAAAACAATCATTAGAGTGATGAACTTTTGTTACACTGTGCGACACGCATGAAAACGTAGTGAATAGTTTCTTTTTCTTCAAATAAATTACAAGAATGTCTAATAGGTTGTTCGAAAATGCCCATTGAAATCATGAGAACTACAAAGTGGACAACACAAGTTGTTTTCTGCGTATGATCAACGGACTAATTACAGCGTAATAAATACGAATGTTGACTGTTGCTGAAGCCATTAGAACCCTTTGGGCAACCCTGACATTTGTGTACACATGTTTGCACGGACATCTAATCATCTTTGGCCTCCAATCAACCAAGTACACAATTTAGAACAGTGATTGCGCAACTGCGAACAAACACACACTATGTAACCTTTATTGGTTGATTTTCTTGATTACCCCGATTACTGATTTCACACTTATTGTGTTTTAATTGGCCTGATTATTAAACAAGAAAAACAGGTCTTGTTCGCTACACTGTCAGTAATTCAACTTATTTCGACTTTCAGCGGACTGAAAACACCCGTAGTAAGTTGAGTAAAGAAAACGCACAAAGATTTCAGTCATAATTCTGCGTTTGCCAGGTACACCATCAAACCGGGTCAGCCTCTGGAAACGGACTGCACATCCGTTACGACACACTGTAAACCAGACCCTAATAAAATCAAACTAGTCGACCAATGTTAGCCTGTGGACGCAATTTAGGCGATAAGAAAGCTGTACCATTGTGGATGAACTATGGTACCGATAAGTTGGATTTGTCGGACAAAGTAAACCCGTTGAACAGTTTAAGGCCAGAGAAAAGTACGGAGTAACTGAGATCGTTGTTGACGGACTACCTAGGGAAGTGCAATAATCCTACGCCACATCCACCTACACACGTCGGATTAGGTGGATGATGATTATTGTTGGGGAGAACGTCACTGAGGTGGGATGGTCAATATGTGACGGCTTGCGCATCCCGATGACCTTTTGGGCTGAACTGGACAGAGTTACTCATACCAGGCAGGCCAACAGGTAGAGGTTTGACAAACCACAGTCTCCTGGTCCTCCAGGTTGGGGGTTGGAAGATGGTTGGCATCTCTTCCCCCAAAACGAACCATTTCTAATACACCGCCACTCACCCGCTGTCTTGTGGTACAGGCTTTCGAGCCAAAGGCTTTGGTCAGGGTGTCTTGGGAGTATCTCATCCCACACACAACCATGAATCCTCACAACACAAACAACTCCATACTGCATCGGCCGTCTCGCAGTATAAACCGGGTCGCCCTATCTGCTGCATACAGCAGGGTGGATAGGCGAAAACATGCTACTGCTGACCCCTCCCCCACTGTCCTATCAAATTTAGCTCTCAGG
>QNGE01001449.1:47580-76183 GCA_008508345.1 Paragonimus westermani | reverse complement strand
ATATATATATATATATATATATATATATATATATACGGCGAAACGATCATCGCACGTAGCTAACAAGATGAAGAGCAAATCAAACGAGACGGTCGTACATGAAATTCAGGGAGATATACCAAACCAGGTTGTAGGGGCCACCACAGCGTACGTGAGTTCGACCGCACGGGTGCAATTTGATTGGCTGAGTGGGACCATATCATCACCCACGACCATACAGCCAGAGTTGGGTCGATCGATTGGTTGATATGGCGTGATGCGTCCCGGCTGCTTCGGTAGGTGCTGCGACTCCTAAATGCTAGTAACTAATCTATTTAATTTTAGAAATTGTTTACTGACACTTAGCGCTTTTGCGTGCTATTGTCTTTGAGCTGATTATCTCATAAGGTCACAAAACAGCCACAGTATGCAGTTTATTATCGTTTCCAAATAGGCTGATCTGACTAAAATACTGATCTATTAGGGGTGAATTAAACTTAACATAGAACTATCCATCAGTTACAAAACTGATCAAGAAACCTTGTTAGCTTAACTGAACTTGCTATCCCCGGGGATAAGTCAAAGCTGGAAAATCAAACGAACTTTTTTCCTGCAGGCATCTGAGTGTGCAAAAGTTGAAACGCTCTGCCAGAATCTTCCACGATATTGAGATTGTTTAATTATTTCAAGTGCAGGTTCGGTACACAAACCCAAGAAACCGAATCAATTATTTCGATAATTTGATCATCAGAATCATTTCGTTAAAGTAAGGCTGTGCTCAACTTTTCCCAATTATTTCTAGTCAGCTAGTGATTGCTGCATTCTGAAATGTGCCAACGGCATAAACGCTAAGTGGTTATGGAGTTATGGAGTCAGTGGCTGACTATATCCATCGAACTAACTGAAACCACTGTACACCCTGACAACTGTTTTTTCCTAACCATCGATTCCAGAACCGGATATAGAACCTCTCCCAACCTTCAGCCTACAGTCTCCTTACGATCTTTATGAATCTAGAGGTTCTTGAAGACAAAATGACTGAGTTCGTTTGTTCATCGTAACAAGGCATCCACTCGCTGCTGACTAAAGAGAATGGAAGTGAGGTCGATAGTTAGAATAGGTGTTTAAGGCGTTCGGTTATCCCTGGGCTTGGTATTCGAACTACAAACGTCCCATCACCAAACGAAAGGGCATCATTAATGTGTAGGAATTTCATCGAAAACCTGTTGGTTCAAATTTTAATGCTAAGCTGGACGAACCAGTGAACATCTGATTCCGACTACTGATTTACGTCATCCTTAAACTACAGTACAAGTGTGATTTTGCTAAAATGATCACCCGGAAGCGTTGGCTTTCATGGCGTTCATACCAGCACGTTCGTATGTAACGTACGCCCGTTGAGTATTCAATATACCGGGTATTACATACTGAGATTGCCAACAGTTTGATGAAACCGCGCGGTTGCCAAGCAACAACAAGGTCGGCAAGTATGAAGACTATGAATATTCCATTGAGTGAAGTGGGTAGGTGTCGCCATTTGGTTAGGACCCACGTGATTACTGAAATCACTGGTGAGAAAAGCAGTGAACCGCCGTTGATGGTCTATTTGCATTCATACCATTTCTAGTTCTTCCGTTTGGTTTTCATTATTATTATTACTATTATTTTTAACCTTCCCAGTAACGTTTTCTTCTAGGTCATTCCAGATCACTGCTGAAATGAGCACCTATCCGAGCCAAAGTATCTTCTGGTCAGGTCGAAGTCTGTTGTGCAGGTAATGATGGTGATGCAGTATACTTGCACCGTTGCATTGGTTCTACTAATTGGAACCGTGCAAAAAATGGTCTTGAACAGTGTCTTGTGTTTTATATCCCCAGTTGAATTGCTACGAGTTTGATTTGCAGTGATTGTCAGAGAGTATCGGCGATTTAATCTGCAACCTTTGATAGTTTCGACTGATTTGGATTCGAGACAGCCAAGAAACAGGGCCGCAGTGACACAACAACCAGCTGTCTACAAGAATGCCGCCAATGCATTTTTGATCAAGCTGTCCTGACCGAAATTCGTCTTGATTACTTTAGGACCAAACGGTAAGGAATTCTGAGATATGTAATTCTCACATGTAGCATACAGGTGTTGACCACGGGGGTGAACTCGCTATGTGCTCGTCAAACGGTTTTGAATTCTTGTTGGGAAACGCAGACAATTAGATTAAGTTGAGTAAGTTACAAACCATCAGCACGAGTACCATCTGAATACTAAATGACCAAATTGCAGGTGGACTGTAGGGCGGTTGCTTACCATCTGCTCTTATGGACATCTGGATGCATTCAATGTCAATTAGTTCATCGGAATTTAGATTTATAAACTTAACGTTAGGATGCTCATGTGGAAACAACATACAGCTGACTACCTGGATCATTGTTGTTCTCTGTCGCCATTGGCATCAAAAGTCGTTTGGCTTTCTCGTACTGCTTCAGCTTGATCAACAAATCAGTCAGGTCCAAACGTAAAGTGATCTGACCTCCTTTGACCGCTGCCTCGTAGTAGGATACAGCCTTGGAGTAGTTGTGCGTGCGAACGAGAGCCTTACCCATTTTGGAGGCCAATCGAAGGTCATTGGGATGTTTGCGTAACACAGCCTCATACACTTCCATGGCGCGATCAGGTTCTTGGATGGTCATGTAAGCGTCACCTAAGAGCAGATTTGCTTCTGCCGTCCCAATTGTTTCGGCTAGTTCTCTAAATGGTATGAAAGAGAATTAATAAACAACTTTCAGACACGCCGAATAGAGAAGAACAATGTCAACCGTCTCATTTGAGGTAAACTGATATAGATAGGGAAACCAATGGTAAATCTTCGTGTGTCCGAATCTCGAACATATTAGTAAGCCATATTTAAAGCTCCCAACTCGATCGAAACACAACACAGCTTCATCCAGAGTAGAGTGTATTCTCACCTCCCAGGATAATGAGTGAACGGTCTTCCATCAAGCATTGGTGGATATGTAGAACCTAAGCAAGAACTCAGGTTGTCTTGCAAATGTTAGCTTACTCTCACTTATAGTTAGTTTGCTTTGAATTTGTTGCCATCTTGATGTAAACTGCTCAAATTTGGCCGCAAGGTTCTTAGAAAGTGAGTCCAGCCCACTTCCTTTATTCTGTTAATGAAGTGGGGCGTATTCTTAACAAACTGGTTCCTGATAAATAGCAAAGATATAGTTCACAATGTCTGAAGGACACTCACATTCGGCCTCTGCAAGTTAGACGACTACATTTTTCGCATTCCCACTGGCTGTTTCAGTGGGCTGCATTCGCTAGTGTTGGGGCTCATCAGTAGTGCATATCCTTGTCACAATCTGGTCTAGAACACTGTTCACACCCTCATGAGGTTACTATGTCGACCACTGTGTCATTGACTTCCCAACAGCAACGACATGATTACTGTAAACAAGCACGCAGCCGCACTTACTTGCGAGTATGGTTCAGAATGTCTAATCTCCCAGCGAAAGGACGCGGTGACTGTTCTGTTAATTTCAGTCAAATATCCTACGATCAGGATTTAGCAGCTAAGTTTAATTCACAAAATCCTTAGCCTTGCTATGTTGATTACTGATAAGTCACAGAGTGGTATGGTTTAAAAACCTCACACAATTAATTGCGGCTTTTGCATTCAGGTAAAGTTCGCGACCTGATGATAAGGCCACTGTGGTTAACCGTACGACTGTATCCGAAATCAGTGTTGCTTAAATGATATGATTGGCGTGATTATTGCCACGATTGCTCCATGTGGACGAAGGCCGGGATTCAAGTTCCTGGTGAAGCAAGGATACTACCGGTGGGTTCTAACAGGAGTGAAATTTGGTTTATTTTGCCAGTTGGGACCTTCGTTCATTAAAACAAGGGTCTACTTATCACGCAGCCTGTTTAGCTAGCAAAGTAAACGCTTGAAACATCCAAGCGAGTTTGCTGTTGCATGAGCTCGCAAATACATACATGAGAGATATTGAACCGCCCATTCTCTTCAACCAGATTCGAGACGTGAAAAGTGTACTTAAGATAAACATAGGCCATTCCAAAGAAAATACAGTGTTGACGAACAGAAAGAAGTGCTTCCAGCGTATTCCGTAAACGACGAGAACAACAAATATCGTCTTTGCATAATTGTTAGCTAACGATAGTAAAATCGTGGAGCCAAACATTCTGTCAATGTGGCCCTTTGAAATGGTAGTCAGAATGAATAAGCATTCTGCTGTATTGTATCTACTAAAAATGGCATACTGATAGAATTGTGAACTTTAGCACATCCAAGAGTTGCTTGATTTCGTGCCAGCAGGTATTTTCCAGCTAGGCTTCACAATTGGGGAATTTTACGGATAAGGTGGAATTAGCTTTGCTGCGTTCAGCAGGCTGTCTACAACAACGGACAGGTTATTATGAAATCTGACATACAGTATACAAAAATGTATCACCACAGATGGAAATACCAATGTACTGGTAACAATTGGTTAGTTGAAAAGTTTGCAAGTAGACAGTCATTCCAATTCCGGACACTTGCTCATAGGTTTACAAGCTCATATTCCTCTTTGTAATTACACCAATATTTCGCTGACATTATTAGAGTGTGCACTAGTGGACAATCCATTGCAATTAGTTCTGAGTAGAGTAGACAACATAGTTCGTTAAACGTTCATTCCGATGGACGACTTGTCAGTCAAGTAAGAATTGAAATTGAGTGAAAACTGTATTCGACGTTGACGAAAATTCGAATAACCATGGTAGAACGAAAGTTAAATTTTCAACTCGGAGATCAAGTTTCCAGTCTCTTTTTGAAAGATGAACATAAAATTTCGTTGAAAAGACGGAACAGTTGTTAACTCGTTACTTAATTGTGGACTTTCAATGGCCTAGGATATCAGCTCATATAAATAGCACACAATGACGTTTTAAACACCAATTGTCATAACAAATTGACAAAAACAGAAGAAAAACGTATGTTGCTGTGTGTTAGTATTTCGACAATTCTTTCCAGTGACACGCGTAAAAAATGTGGATTATACGCAGTAGACGAAGAGACATGAAATGAACCCGTTTACATTTACATTGGGTATTGCGTCATTAACACCGAGGGAACCGGCTGATCTGCTTCACTCACTTTCGTGCCCATAGTGTCTACTAGTGTGTTCAGATCAACACAGCTTCAGTACTTTCGGATCAACTTGATGACATTGTTACGTTAGGCCTAGCAATTGAGGTTATGAAATTTCGAGAAACAGATCCACCAATTAGAGGTTAACGCAACATTCGGCTTAAAAACTATTTCGAGGTGTGATCTGCTGTTCGATATCATCTTCATACGCGGCAAAACAGTGCAGCTTCCATAAGATAATAAACAGAAATGGACTACCTTCAAAGATTACGAAAAACATTTCAGAATGTGTTCGGTTTTTATTTCACAGTCCAGCACGGACACAAGAACACAAAGACATACCGATAACAAGCAACGTAGAGTTTCTTCTCTTTGCGGTGGTGTAAATAAATATTTGCCATTTGTTGCCGAGCTGTCAGGTAATAAGGATGTTCCTGTCGTATTCCGCGTAATGTGTTCAACGCCATCTCGTGATCTCCTTGGCTCAGGGCCAAATCAGCTGAAGCGATGGTGATGCGACCGACCTCAGGGCTACCTGCGAATGACAGCTGAGCATCCTGGAGCACTTTGGTGGCCTCATGCTGAGATTTAAGGGTGGAAAACAGAAAGATATGAAATTATCGACCAGAATAAAAGTAATTACCTACTGGCAAGATAAAGGAAAAACATAATTCTTGTTCCCATATCATTCACCTATTCAACACATTATTGTATGAGAGCTGCCAGTTCGAGCCACCGAAGTACTGCTAGCACAGGCTTTATAACCAAAGTTTTTGGCCGACAACCTTAATTGCTTTCCTCTGTGAGTGTGAGTATTTTGACAACATCTGAGCCCCATCTCGTCCCATACTGTGGCAAGTAAGCATCACTATGAACTACCGATGTATTATTGTCTATGGTAATGATGCAGTATAGCCCTGATCGCCCTATTTACTACATATGCCAGGGTGAATGAACGAGAATGTGCCACCGCAGACCACTTTTCACAGTCTAATCCAGATTAATTATCCGGCCCACAGGTTTTAATTTATGGTGAGTAATCAGCATAAATCGGAGCGTATATTAGCTCTGGCCTGGAATGGGAGACAATATGGGTTATTACATTCGAACCGTACACAGAACGGATATGCGAAAACATATTGTGCGTTGTGCTGATGCTCATTAATAAGTAAATCCTTGGTTGAGCCACAACGAGTTTTAACGCTTATATACTGAAACGTATATGTCCACAGACTGCTCTCGCATGAATGTTAGACTAGCTGAATGTAGGTGGCTACTGCATTTTGGAATCTCGAATCCAAAACAGTAGTCAACGTATGGAACTGACAGCAATCACACTACCTACTTGATGCACCTATACATTTCGGATGACCCCACGGGCACCTCTAACGATAAGGCTGGAATAGGTATGGATCTTCACACAAAAGCTGCAGGCTTAATGATAAGATGAACGCTCGTTAACAGGAGCTCCGTGCCATCTGCTTGGCAGATTCTGCTAATGCCAAACCTACACACCAAGTCCTCAGAAATCTTTGCATCATGTCCACCTATGCTCTAACTGATCGCAGAGTCATCGATATCAGGGTAGTCTTTTAATTAGACATGGCCACTGTTCTTTGGCCGACGCATGATTGTGATAAAATCAGTGTGGCCGGAGATATGAACGCCCGAGTCAGCGACATTGGTGAGACCGAGTATCGTTTGGGTGGCGGGTTTGGGATGGTACCAAGTTGCTCGGATATTGGTGCACGGCCATTGTAATTGTGCGCCGAGCACGGGCACTTTTTGACCAATACCAGTTTTAGACATCACGCTTGTAATTGTCACACTTTGTGCCCCACCCTTCTGTTACAAATCGGACCTGGACTCGGATAGACCATATGACTTTCAGCCAGAAGGGATGTGATTCAAGACTGTCTTTCTCCCTGGAACACTCGTTAATTTACGATAAACGAAATAATGGAGGATTGTTTGTGACACTCACAAGATGTCATTACCTGGTGGAAGACTGAATGACCCTAATGATGTTAACAACAAGGTGTTGTTTGACAATCCCTAGACGGCACGAACAATGTTAGACGTTATTCGGCATTCTGCTAAATATTTTAGAATGCGTTTTGCAGCCCTAAAACGTTAACCGCTTCCGCAAAACTGATGTGAGTTTGTAGATTTAATGTTAGGTAATGAAACTGTGGGGGTTGCTGATCGGTTTGTTTGCGCAAGAAGCTACATCAGCAGCGGTGGCAGATGTGAGGAGTGAAACAGAAGAACGTATCCTTAAAGGTAAGGAGACATTCACTGAATTAAGACACCTCAGGCATCACAGAAATTCTCCTGTGCAGCCAAAGTCGTCCCACATCAGTAAAATGTCACTCTATCTTTAAGGATGCGTACATCGTGGTCAGATAATGACCTGGTCTAGGAGGTGGAGTCACTTTCCTAGGAGCTGGCTAACGCAGAACAGGTTCTTCTCTCTTCGCGACCCACAAATTCGGTGACTGGAGAATTTAAGCGAGATGGCAGCTACTTGGACTCAGTGGCATAAATGTTGACGTTGTCTGGCTTGGTTTTACGTGGAACAACTGCAATTAACGAAGCATCACATTGAAATCTGTAAGGAAATTGTCTTATTGATGACGCCTTACGGCTCAGTTGCTGTTTTATAGGTATGGGTACCTTGATGTTGAGTGTTCGAATATAAACACTGCTGTTTTAAACAATTAAATTCACTGTCTTCGTTTCTGATCTTCTGGTTGGGCTTGCTTTTTCCTCACGGTTTTAGGACAGCCAAGCTCCAACGTGACTCACTGATGTCACTGTATTTGGTGATGATAAGATCGTTGGTTACAGTACCAGTCGAATGAACTGTATCAGTCTTCTTCAGCTAAAACATTTTAAGAACGTGCGTATTATATCACTTCGGAGTACCTTAACTTGTAGATATAGCCAGAACTGAGCAAGTTGCCTGCAACGTTCTAAGTGATTTACTATATACGGCTGGCAGGGACATCTGGGTAGTTCCACACATTTTAGTATAGCAGTTGGCACACTTCTTACATATGGATAATAATACTGCCAACTTACAAACTCTCCCAGATTCCGGTGGGCCTCGGCCAACGCCAATGCAAAGGTGAGTCGATCGCTTAGTGTGATGTTTTTCGTGACGCGTGCATTCTCAGCACCGCTTCGCAGTGTGGGACGTGTACCAATAGAGCCAGAACTGTTATTCAAGCTGGCAATAGTTTGCTTCAGTATCTGAACAGCAGATGTAGATGAGCCTTGTTTAATCAGTAGTTGTGCGCGAACAAGCTGATAGAGAGGATGAGTGCGCACCTCAAAGTTGTTGCTCAACCCGGTTTCTAGTGCTTGTTCTGCCAGTTTTAGATTATCTTGATGCAAGTAGATCTGAAACAGAACGTGTCACAACGGGTATCGCATATATAGAATGAGACAAAAAGATAGAAACTGATTTGGTTATTGACGGTAAATATAATCTGGAGTTTGATCGGCAACAAGTGAACGCGGAAACACCATCTCACAGTGGCCGCTTCAATATGATCTCTTGATCGGTTTACTACACTGCTCTATTCTACAGCGATCTTGCGCTGTTGGTGAGCCTTAAGAACAACGATCAAATGAGTGTGCTTCAACTTGAAATTGATCAAATCATCATTAAACTGTTATAATTGACTAAAACTGCGGTGACTGAGTCAGACAAAAATCTGTTGCCGTTTGGCAGGTATAAAAATGGAATGCAGCGATATGGGCTATTTACGGCGTTTGCAAAACGACTATGGTCAAGTCGCGATTTATTTGAACCATTGAGTAGACAAAAGTGAACAGCACTTAAGCCAGCAGTGCTGGCGACCTCATATACAGGCTACTTTGTGAACTTAGAACCTAGTGATCTGAAGTATTGTTCACTGGTTAAAGACAAAAGACGATGGTTTCAATAAGTTCAAGTTTTCAACACAATTAGCCACAAACAACAAGATGATCATCAACGGTGCTTGTGTACCACACAGGTGCGAAAGATTTTCATACCAGACTTGAACGAAACGTGACAAAAGAGTCAAACGGCAATACTAACAACAGCAACAGCGAATAAGTGTCTGTCATAACGCTAACACTTCTTGTGAAACGTCTGCTCTGTGTCTCAGGCGTAAGCGCATGTTTCTGGAAGAGTACACAAACTTTGTCTTGTCTTCACTTACCTTATCGAATGGGGCTTTGTCAAAGTGCTGCTTAGTTTAATTTCCACACATCGAGAAATGATCTGGGGCTACTTCCTAAGGGGACCAACCATCCCTTGTGATCAGCAAACATGCTTCAACGAACGGTCAACACATTAGGAATATGCGGTTTTTTAACGCCAAACGCTGCAGATAAATGTTGCATCCAGAATGATGTCAAATTCATTCGTTTCAACCACCTCCCTGCAGTCACCAGTCTTCCTGGTGGAAAAAGAGTATTTTTATACGAAATATTTATTGTACTATTGGAGTTCATTCTCTATTTTGGAGAAAGCTGCGTGAAAAAATCGGTTAAATCCAATGGTTTCTTTTGTGTACACAGAAAATATCAACAATTCTGAGTAATACCTTACAGTGGGATAAAATGAGAAAAAATAATCTGGATTTTGGCAGCGCAGTGAAACGGTGCGAATCTTGTAAAATTATCTGGCACAATGTATCGGTTGTAACTTGTAAGTGAATACTGTGTTATGGTTGTTTTACTCCATGAGTAATTACGTTTTGCATAGTACGGATTACATTGCATGGCTTATTGGCTCATTTGCTGTGTTATTGTTCTTGTTTGGAAAACAGCTGTGGGTTTGAGCCAAATAAAGTCATGTTCACTATTACGCATTTCAACCCATTAATTCTATTACCTATGTATAAGTGTTATGAGTTCAAAGTGGACTATGGCTCAATTCATAGCTACCGCGACAGCGCAGCAGATTACACTGAGAGAACAAATATTCACAAGATTCATACAAGCTAATAAACACAAGGACAAGCGGGAAAACTAGAAACAACATGGTTGCAGGTAAACTACTGATCGCAACACACCATCATCTCGGATAGCGATTCTAGCCAGCAATATGAGTGACCACATGGACCACGGCCAAGCGGGCGCACTTAGGAACAACGCCCAGTGGAACAGTCAAGTCTTCATATTTCATGATCACGTCGCTGCGTGAGGGGAAACGCCCCAGTCTTGAAGCAGCACTTTACAAGTTGAAGGTGTGGAACGCATTTCATACAAACAGTCCTGGTCATTCATTCTGTTCATCGTGCTTTGCATGTGTCCGGTAGGGGGGTTAGGCAAATTAGTGTGACCTTAAATACTCCTTAACTGTCAACCTAACGCCAGAAAAAAATACTCAATGATGGACCCATTGGACTTCTCGTGACATAATCCTTCACTAAAGCTGAATGCGCACGCACACGCAGTCTGCTGACATACAAAAGAAACAGGTAGAAGGAGAAGAAAGGTATCGACATGAATGAGGGATATCAGTTTTCAAAGCTGTTCAGCCGTAATAAGCTCGGAACAGTACATCCTTACCAGGTCACATGCACGGTAGATGGAAACTGTTTTCCTTTTTTTTACAACAGAAAAGGCACACGAGCGTGTTTCATAGTCCCGGGCTAACCGAATGATCGACTCCCTTGTGTTCCTGAATAATACAGTGAAAACTTTGTGGACGCTCACTATGTGCTGTTTCAAGCAGGTAGTTCGTACTAGTGAAGGTCGGAGTTCGTTGATGTGCTGGTTAAGTGCGCGTTAGTAATTTTTAGTTGTTTACGTAATCTCTGTGGAATGTGGACGAATAATGAAGTGCTATCTACGACTGTACGAACATGTTCAACTCGGATGAGGTGTGGTGTGATCAGCGCAGTAATTTTTCACGGCAGATGCATGGGATGACATTGTACGCTGTAAGACAAGCAATGAGTCACATAATATGCTCTGGAAGTGGTGGTGTATAGATCAGGTTTCATTTGTTTTGTAAAACCGAACACCCACAGATGAGATTTGTAAGCACTCCCACTTTCTTCGTCATACACATTTTATTTGCAGTTACATTATCCGAAGATTGCTTTACAGTGGTGACGGCTCCTTAAGGTGCAGAAAACTGTTGTAGTTTCTTGCGTTGGTCTTTAGATATAGCAAAGTTTGTTTGACACAACACTTTACTATGCTGTCGGGTGAAAAGAATCCGAAACAGAAGACAATGATTAGTCCACGTGAGTGTTCTGTAGACTGACCGTGAACCCACTTACACGAGGTACCCGGGAATTTCAGAAATAAATTCGGCTTGATTCTCATCCTTTCCGTACGATTGTGATTTTCTGACACACTATGGTCCTCACAACAAATAGTCGATTCGCGTGTATTGCACTCTTGACTGTGATCAGCTTGCTGGCCAGGTATAGGCCTACTGCGGGCGTCTTAGTTACGCGTTCTACGTTCTCCGTGAAACCACTCACAATGGACAACTAAAACAGCTCCAAACGTTTGATGATAACTGCAATTGTTAATATTACCGTTAAAAGGGACTGCCAGAAATTTAAACTGAACTCTACCAAGAATGCAGTTTGGCAATAAAAGCGAAAACGACTTGTAGCAGTTAGTTACAGTTTAGTAATGACTGTCTGCCCCGAAATCTATTTGCAGTCTTCAGCAAGCAGTGTTCTACCGGCACACACCGATTACCACATTCATGGCAAAATGTAAGTCCGTCTAATCTCTTTTGATGGTTGATGACTCGTGAAGCCTTTCTCACAAATACACACTCATGACCGTACATTTCCCATGGAGTGACTTTTCGATCAACCTCCTTTGAGTAAACCCACAATTGCTGTGCACGAGGTAACGGATTAGAGACAACAGAGCAGTTATTACGTCTTTTCGCGAGAACATCGTTTAACCTACATGGAACACATAGGTGACCGCAGCTGAATGTGTAAAGGTTACATGCCGATTGACCCTAATATGAGATCAGTGATTCAGTGGTCAATGCGAGCGTTTCCCGAATGCGTGAACGAGAGTATGAGCAAAGACATGCCACACCAGCTGGCTGTGAGAGCAGCGTAATGTAAATCCATTGTTTTGGTTAGAAAGAGACCGCTCGAAATCTGCATCCAGTTATGCAAGCTGCATTCAAATGTGATCGATGTGTAACCCACATCATCCAAATTATCCATGAACATCTGATTTGACTTGTTGTAAGCAACCGTCTACAAAGATGGTTTATACAGTATACCACAGGACTACAAAATATACAACAGATACGGGCCGTTCATAGTTTATTTTGATTTCCACTATCTGTCTTGAAAGATATGAACTCTTGTTTGAACACCATTCACTGATTACATTAAATTCGTCAGTATTGACGTAACCTACACTGCTTCGTCTGGTCTGGGTATAATGTTGAAAAATCTAGCGAAAAATCTAGCTTTTGTTTGTTTTGTGAAACTTCAAAACTTACATCATGTGACCTCAGCTCGACTAATTGCACATGATTGACATCGAAGCTAAGAATGTGTATCACTTTTCCTGAACGCGTGTGTGTGCACGCGCGCCCGCACACACGCGGATTCGCCCAGGTTGTGCACATCACAGTAAGTAAACTAAGTGGATAACTGCATGTCTTCATAGGAAAGTGCTGTTTATCGGACAGCGGGTTGAATGCTTTGAAGTCAATGGAGCTGGACTAACGGACAGTCGAAAGTGAGAACAGCACCAGGAGGAAATAAATAGATCAGCGATATCAAATGTTTTAACTCGTACTTTGTGGGTTACATTCTATGATTGAAGTTACTAACATGGCTACTCCAGGCAAATGATTCATCACCGACCCAGCGACAGTGAGCTGATTTAGATCTTACAGCCGCCCCTTTAGGTATCCCATCTGTACTCATTGGAGGGTTTTGGATAAGAACGAGATCCAAACATCAGGGAAATACAAGAGACCAATCATTTTCAAACGACTTCACAATGATCGAAATCAGACGGTTTTTACACACAACATTAAGTTCACACAGATTCGGCGCTCATGTGGCTACGAGCGACCATCAATAAATGTGTGTTACGATCTCGCTGTAACGAGGCTCACTGTGGACTCATTCACCACGCATAAGGATGACAATACCGTTAACTACTAAGGACATACCAATTAGTCTGACAGGTACATGATGAAGAATGTCAGAGAACCCCATTTTTCTCCTCAGGTACACTTCTTTCCAAGAGAAAGTGAATTGGGTCAATCAAGATGGAGCAGAATTTTTGGAAAATTCGTGTGGATAATTCGTCATTCCTACTGGTCACTCGATAACCACGACTGCTAAAATAGCGTCTGTCCTTTCACTGTTTTGTTAGAACAGGTATAGACAAAGCTTAGCCTTCTATGTACAGCTGGATTTTTTTCCCTTGACTGTGCATGTTTTCGGTCGGAATAGAGTAACTTTCACCAGCCATCTCAGTTTACTTCAGAGTGATTGGTGGGATGATTGGCAACGTTGTTCCGGACAGAGTTATACTGTTTGGTTAATTGAAGGCGGGAAAAAAAGTCCACTGAAGAAAAAAGTTATTTTCTCACAGATGATGTGGCTTATTCTGACGTTTGCAACGAAGAGCGACACAGAACCGAGGGAGAGAGAATCAAAGCTTGTGGTGATAAGAACCAGCATAAACACACGCTCACCCATAATATGTGTTCCATTTAAAAGGCGATCAGCATCTAGAACAAACTAGATGGAATGAGCGGGTACAACGTTGAGTGTGATAGAGCATTCGGTGCTAAATGCTAGTGAACATAGCCTTTCCGATATCCGAAAGCCATCGGTATTCCTATACATGTAAAATACTACGTCTCACAATAAACAGCTTTTTCAGTACAATATTCCTACTCGCTGCCAAGGTCTTTTATCCGCTGAGCTCAGTGATACCGACTTCATTATATGTTGATCGTGTGGTATTTGGTTATAGTTTGGGCAATTAAAAATGCTTCTGCCGGACCGTCATTTGTCTGACCCAGTGACAAGCTCACTACGACGTACAACCTGCGTGACAGGGTTGATAATCATCATACTGTTTATCCAGATTACAAATTGCCTTTGTAATAAATATTTCTAGCTGCTAGTGCCATACTGTTACGGTTTTGAGACGGAACCTGCAAACTTTTCATCTAAAAACTTCAATGGAGACTACTTAAACTTTGGTGCTGTACTCTGCATGATGCCGACGGATCTTGGGACTTGGGCTGATTTTGTTAAAATGTATGGTAAGATTTAAAAGAAAAAAGACTAACAAGCTGGTCACATTACAAGTTGTATAACTGCTAACGGTAAGTCATTACTATAGAATACTATTGAAATTTGTCTAACTCTAAGACAGGCAAGAAACAAGTGGGAGCGTGTTCTTTCAAGAATTCTCACCCGAGCACTTTAACTGATAACCGTTACGCTCTCGGAAGAATGTGCAACGGGAAGACTAGTGAGCAATTCCTAATTTTGTCTATTGTTGATATTTCGCCCCTGTGTCAACCAAGATGAATCTATCACAGATTCGATGGTATCTAAAGTAGACTGGGCGTAACCAGATAAACCAGTAGGAGTGTATTAGGTCAAGGGTAATGCGTACATAAGCAGGTGTCAATAGGGAGCTCGACTTGTAGAATACGGTAGATTGCGAGTACGCGAAATGCGAGACGTAAGCGGAATGCACTTTGCTAGTCAGACAGATTGATCAAAGAGTGAAGTTATTTTAAGTTATGTGGATGAAAGAATTATAATCATGGTCTGATACAAGTGTCGTTTCATTTAACCGTCGAGTCACTTAGGTTGATTCGGGGCTAGTCACCATGAGCAGTAGAAGATGACTTCCGGAATTTCTGGGTGCTGCGCTACAAAGTACTTTCAGTTAGCTCTGAACACTTTCTAGCTCAACTTCCTGACAAGTTTCTTGCACATGATCGGCGATTATGGAATCCTTGGTCAACTGATCATAGTGTTTTCCTGATGTCCCTAAGTTACCCGGTCATTCTAGCTCAAAGTTCTCATGGGATCGATTAAGAATAAAATCGTAAACAACCCATGCGTTTGAGTGTACTCACGCAATCACTAGTTCTCTCAGCAGACAAAGCAGACTCGTGATAAACCAAGCTTTTACGTAATGTCATCATTAGTTGAAGACAGCCATGATGTCTACTACATTCAACATCCCCTCGAGCAACTTTCGAGGTACCTTTCTTGACAGGCATAACACCGGTAATTTTCCTCAACGTGTTAACTAACGAGCACGGAACCCTTCCAAATTTCATCTTAATAACTTTTTGAAGGTAAGCTGTGCTCAGTAGCCTAGCTGTAATTTCATTCTGTGCTATTTTTCAGTCACTTGCATCTGTACACGGATGTGCGTTGGTATGAAATATTGGGGTTGTAATGCTGACAACAACCGATTTGGAGTGAGCAAACGGAGGAAAATGTATGGTGTCGAATTAGAAACGAAGTAGTGCACGACTGGACATGCACACTACTATGTTAAGATCTAACCGACGGTTGATGTTGTTCTTTCCCACCGAACTGTAGTATATAGAAATGTTTTTCTGGTTGCCTGAACTTCAGAGTGAAGGACAATTTGACCAGATGGGAGCAGAAGTCTGTGTTGTTGAAAAACGGCAACGCCGTTTAAATGCATAAACAATCAGTATCTGCAGACACTGGACACGTTATAATCACTGGTCACGTTAACGATCCAGCTTGTACATACAGAATCCCACTAAGTCATTCTAATCCAAGAGTCTTGCGCTTTGATGAGTTGGTCACGATCAGCCGACGCCAGCCTTGTGAGTCTAGGGATAACTGGTGGTGAACTTGGTCCTGCCTTAGACACGGTGGACTTTCCTAGCCCACCGACTGATTGTAGATTCCACACCTCTAACTGCTCGATAAAAAACCGTTTTATTTTATCGTAAATTTAGTAATGACCAGATAACACTAAATGTTTACATCTACAGGTACTCTGGGAGTTCCAACTTTTTTTTCAAACTTTTGGTGGGAACGATTCGTTTTAAATTTGTACCTGATCTGCTCGGTCTGATAAAGCTTCGGTGTCAGGAGTGTGACGTTATCAACAAAAAAGTGCCGACTACTCACCATTTTCAGTTCCCAGTCTTTCTTAAACACACTCTAACGAATGTGCAAATGAACTTACATTTTTTTAATAAAATGAATAACCATATTTCATGGCGAACCGGTGATTCGCCATATGCGTTTAAACATAGCAAACAACGGAAACGGGAGGTGTTTTGTACAAGGATATTCCACTTGCTTTTCATCAGTTACTACAATGACGTGTTTAAGTCAGGCTTGAAATTTCCTCGTCAATACCAGTATTGATAGCATTGAAGTCATCATACTAACCTGACCAGAAAGTCAATGAACTGCCAATATCAGACGTGTTATGTTTGTCTTTTTTTGTTTGTTCGTTCGTTACTAACAAGTTGAAGCAACCTGGCTATTGTAGTCGATCAGAGGTGAGTGAAAATCCCTAGAATAAGTTATCTCAACTACCTTTTTCGAGATAGTTCACTTTTTTTTATAACAATTATCTGTATATCACTTTTTATACAGTCACAGTCGAGTGTACACAACTTGCAACATAGTACAGTGTTTGCACAGCGGTCTGCAATTTTTTCCGTTCATCCGCTACGCTAACGATGCCACGAGGATCTTGCACCACAAATCATTCGTCACGTTGTAACCCATAGGTCGTTCCAGCTTCATTCTCCTTTCGATAACCTACACACAACAACGCAGAAGTCACTGTGCTCAGACATTGGAACTTTACGGTACAGCAGTGTCTATCACAATTACCGGTGATGATCTGTGAATTCAGAACGTTGATTGCTCTCTCTTTTCTGACCTGAACAACCTTCATGTATACACATCACTCATCATTCTTGCTGATAGCCCAAAAAATAACACCGTCATTTATAATAAGTGTGTCAGTAACGTACATTTGACCACTACAAATTTACGCAAGCTGTCAATAAACAAGAAAGCAAACAATCATAGCAGTCTCTCCCTCCAGATTGTCTGGTGGACGTCAAACATACAGCGGACCGGTTAATTCACACTGTAAAAGTATGAAATTCACAGGCTCTCGGTGCGAATTTTTAGTTCTGTTGCTAAAACACATGTCTGGCAAGAGCGCATACTTCTTGTCGGGTATTCGATTCTGGTCGAAGCATGATTTTTCGACCAATGGATCGTTGAAAATGGACATATCTACTACACTACTCATTAGTAACGCAAATATTATTGATTAATTTCCGCGATGAGGCATGAACAAATTGATGCGGATGAAAAAACTAGTTGATTAATGGATTGCTTTGAAAGTGATCCACATCAATCACTTGGAGAAAAATATAAACTTTGTGAAGTGGTCATACGGAGCCTTTTCTAGCATTCGCGCCCGTTACTGTCCTTTTTGTAGGGAAAATAGGGAGCGGCGTTACAAAATGATACAGCTTCATAGTATCCAAGACTAAATGAACACCACCATTTACCTGAGTGGATTTACATATATAAGGTTGCTGAGCACCGAGAACGAGCTTAGCGTATGGGCATTCAAAAGCTTCAAATCGAAAATCAATGTTGTAAAGCACTTCACGACTTGTCCCGCACCCACCGAAGGGTTTCTAATGTACTAACAGGATCATGTGGGTTCTCGCAAGACGCACAGATATCAGTGGAATTCGCCAATTATGGAGAAATCTCAGAGCGGGCGTACGGATGAACATCGCACTCCATAGATCCAACGAGGTACGGAATCAACACCCGGTGCGTCGAATGGGTAGACCCCATTCGAAGAGCTCACGGACCACTTTGATTACAGGCCATCGGTAACGGGAAACAGACGTCTCAAAAACCCCATTAGGATTGTACCCTTCCCATCACGCCAGGTTAACCTTTCACGCCGAATTTTCAAGCTCCTGCATTACTCTTTTCTCAGTGGCGTGCACAGTGAACTCGGCATCCGAATGGCCTATGGCCCAGTATATTAGTGACCGGCCTCTAACAGGGCGCAGATTCTGAGATTCGTTTCATTGCTCTGGACAATAGACCTTAGTTCAATGGCCAGGAGTAAAGTCTTTTGAGCCAACTTCCTAATCTGACCGGACGTGTGGATGCTATCCAGTGCACAGTCAAACAATAGACAATATACATTTAATGATCCGACGCTGTCGATCAACCGGTTTGTGATTGGACTGCAGAGCAGCAAACATTCACCACGGGCCCAGAATGGGTTGAGAAAGGTCTTTGCAAAAAGTTGGTCCCAGTGATCATCATCACGGTGATAAACAATTTTTTTCAACCTAGTTCGGTCTCATTGGTACGACGTACGCTGGAAGGTTGAACCCGTGGCTGATCAACTCCATCCTGCAGGCAAAAAGGAGTGCAACAGCTAAGGAAACTTATTCACACCCCTTCCTTCTACACCGATGAAGGAAACCTCCTGGTCAACTGGATATATCTGGATTAAAATCTGCCGCTTAGTCATCGGTCGTGAATCCGATTCCTCAGCGTGCCAGGTGTTGATCAGATCTCACTCGTTGCCCACGACTTCGCTAACGGTCACTGGGAGCATCTGTCAAGTGTCTATCCAAACTTCGTCCTCTAATAAGTAGACTGGTAGTCTTATTCGATCGCTTGTTGCCAGCGACGTTTTGCTCAGAGGTCGATCAGGACTGAGCAGTTTTTGCTCAGACAACAAATAAACACTTCTGATATTGTATTTGGACCATTAGCTATTGCTGGTCGGTGCGAACTCTTGCAACTCAAACCGTCAGTCCAGCAGCTGATGTTATCTTTTCTCAACACTGTTAACTACGAACGATGAGGTTACGCTCGAGTTACCAGCCATCAATGGTCGATCTGCCTGGACTGTGAAACTATGCTAGCCCGTGCCCAGCTAGTTACGCGTTTCGGTAGTGCCTATGGAATAATTTGAAATGATTAACTGTAAGCAAATAGTTGGATCTAACAACACTAGTCAACAAGCAAACCGGCCTTGCCAGTGGAAAAGCTTCCACTCACCTGGATTCCGTAACTCATCACTCAACCTAATTACTTTATTCAGAAAATGTCAACATTCGGCGATTAGACCACCGTACTGTGAGCTACTGGATTTCTGTATACTCTCACGAGATACTTGATACGCGTCAGCTGATGTCGACCGGTGGGTCACTTCACAAAAAGCGTAGGAAAGAATCACAAGCGACAGTGATCCAAATGCACAACCAATTGGGCTTTAGCTAGTAAACTCAGGAATTTGCCAAGGATATTACGATTTTTCTCAACCGTATCTGCCAAACGGTTATGGGTAAGCGGAACAGTTTGTAAAACAGACAGTTTATCTATATATAACTACAGCATTTATCTGAAGCACCATTGATTGCAATTCAACCGACCGTTTGTGTCAACAGTTCCGATTTATGTATCTGTTTACGCTTATTGGTCTGTGCTTATGGCATATCCAAGAAGCGAAGATTCGAAAAAATTCAGCATCCGAATCAGAAGATCTTCATTCAACACTTTCTAAGGATGGTGAAAACATGTTGCAGGAGAAAAAAAATCTTATTTGCTTCGCCAGACTTCGGAAAACCTAGGTCACTGCTGTCGTTAAAAGTGGTCCATGAAACGCTTGTACCAACCACCTGAGAAGCAATCTGTTTTCAGCCACAGCTCCCTAATTGGTGTTCTCTTTGTTATGCAGGTCATCCAGAAAACACAAGGAGCAGGCTGAAGTTCGCTTAGGCCGTGGTTGTGTTTGTCACCCCTACACTGTACGTTGGTCACCACATCTACTAGCGATCAGCGGCAGCTGTGTTCCTGTTGACACTAGTCGCGTAACATGAATAGTGCTCATATGATATTTTGGCTAGAAGTTCACATGCAGTGAATTGTTGAGTTCTGACGTGGGACTGGCAGTTCGCTGATAGACATAAACAACTCACAAACACGAGCACCACATGCTGTCTATTAACGTGTATGGACAGGAACATGCGTCAGTGGCGTTTTTCTGTGGGAGTTGAGCTAGGGTTGTTGAATGCCTGTGAATGGCACGCGAAAACCTTTCGTGAATATAGCGAACGGAGATTAAGAACTTGAAATTTTCAGAATTGATCGGACATACCTGAGCCGACAGGATGTGTCCTTCAATAAAGGTGGTGTCCAGTTCCAAGCAGGTTTTTACGGTACTCAGTGCAGTCGACATATCACCCATCAAGAACTGCACATAGGCCAGCAGATACACAGCCCTTTGAAATCCTGGCATGGCATTGGTCAGTGGCTCGAGGATGCGTAGGCACCGTGTCAGCACTGAGTCGTCCGGACGTCGAGTTCCGATGGATGGGTAAGAGAATACACCGGTGATTGGAGGTTGTTGAGGTGTCAGTGTCAGATACTCGTTGACTAGTTGAACAAGAAAATCTGGATTCAATGCCTCATAGTATTCCGTCCCAGGGTGAATTTTCTTTGTTCAGTTGTAGATGTTACACGCATTTGTCAGACGGATGGTGAAACGCAGGAGTAGA
This sequence comes from Paragonimus westermani, assembly GCA_008508345.1. Classification (NCBI taxonomy): domain Eukaryota; kingdom Metazoa; phylum Platyhelminthes; class Trematoda; order Plagiorchiida; family Troglotrematidae; genus Paragonimus; species Paragonimus westermani. Next base: position 55,445 of record QNGE01001449.1, on the reverse strand, counting down.
ACAAACACCGATTGATGAACTTTTCAATGCTGATTACACGTCAATTTGTTACACAACTCATACTAAGGCTATCCGATTCATTTACAACAATTTGTGATGTATGTGGTAGAATTACTGAAAGAATGTGTCACAGTCACACACCAAGCAGATTAAGTGATATGGTTTTAACGTCGTCGTTAAATGGACAATCAACTACCTCATTTGAGCTCTGTTAAAAAGTTTTTTTTTCAACGTATTCTGAGATATTTGTTAACAAACAAGAAAAAGCCAGCCAAAAGAAATGGATCAAAGCTGTGAAAATAGTATACGACTGCCCCAATAATCAATTAAGCATTAACATCATTACTCCGTTACAACAAACTTAACAGACTAGTAGAACCCACACATCAACTCCGTCGATTCGTAACCGAGAAATTTCAGTTGCTTAGGCGGTATCCACGTAGTGATGACTGTTCGAGAGGTGATGAACAATAACTGACATCAATGTCTGCCAAGTCAGTTGGTGTGTGGTCACCTATATGCAGCCAGGTATTTACACCACATACTTTCTAACCTTTACTGAGAGGTTACTCATCACTTTCTGTATCCCGGGAGACTCTCATGGAAAATTTGTGGCTGTGTCCCTAAAAACCCTGACTGTTGATGTGGCATTCTGAAGTAGTGGCGCTGATATATTGGTTTTTGAGCTTCATGTGTATGGGCAGTCTCGCTGACTGTTCGAACTCATCGTTCTAACGATGACCATGATTGTACACCGGGCAGTTGTGAATGGACTCCTCATTATCAATTTTAAGGTCCTTATGATCGGTTTTACTCATTCCTAGTTACAGTCAAGTTTGGTTTGCACGAAATGGCAGTACACTGTGATTACACTGTGATTAGCTTGATCCACGGATTGATTGAATGAACTGCATCCCTTGAGCCCAATGCCTTTATGAGTGCGTATAGAATACGGGTTGTCATATGTCTACGTGTTATCCCACTCATTAAACCTCTCTGAATCTACACGACGATGGTAACAGTTGATTAAACGATGCAGAAACCAAAACGACCAGACACTCTGTCGAACTGAACGCTAACCTCAAGGTCAGTAACAATAAGATTTCTTATTGAAAATCCGCTGACTAAGCTGGTGTTAGGTAGTTATCATGAACTAAAAAACTAGTGGGAATGGTTAGATTACGACAGAAAACGTATTTCTGATACCAACAACTTCAATGTGCTGTTAAATGATTAACTATCAACTTGACGACGAGGTTCACCAAAGTGAGTGCAAACGTTTTGATATTTAGCAGTGAAAATGAAAATTTCGGAAAAACCATTGAATAGTGTTGCTCTGTATAGATTGAACATCACACACAATCGATTGCAGCTGTCGCATTCCCACAGACATTCCACTCAGCGAATTTAAAAAAGAATCACCAGACCTGCTTTTCGCCCTCGCCAGAGCTCGTCAATAGTGCCACGGCCAAGATTCGAACTCCGGCCACTGCGCCACTGACCTCACATTAGGCACGACCGAATTATCAAATCCAAACGCTCAGCCACCTTCGCTCGTGAATACTGATCAGGTTGCCCTATCGCCTCGAGAGGAAACAGAGTAACTGTCCTGTTAACTACAATCGGTGACCCCCTCGTCTAGGACTTCTCCTTAATTTGAAATCAGAGAAATCGAACTCGATGAGCAGTATTTTGGTTACTAATGAGTAGTAGTGGATTGGAAAGTCTTTAGGAATGTGATAGCTGCAATCACTTGTGGGTGAGATTCAATCTATATGAAAACCGAAATCCCTTACTAAACATTAGTAATGTTGCCTAGATGAAAATCATCAGCCCTTGAAAGCAGTGGACCATCAATTAGGACCAAAAGTCGCACCCACTTAGTAAATGAACGTATAAGTTCTTTTTTACTGATGTCTACCCATCGGGGCACAGTCCTCTGCAACCGCTTACTTGGCAACAGGTGAATCAAATGCCGTCAATTTCCAGCAAATGCTTGCGAGCAAATCCAGAGATTGAAAGTCGAGCTAATTATGACATTGTCATACTGACATCTTGTCAAAATGTGGTTCTGGAAGTGCCACTACATACTAAAACGACTTTATTTTCTAGTTACTGGACAGCTAAAATCTTGATTAAGTATCACTCAGTTTGTCCCAGCTTATTACAACTTATGAATATTATGGTTGCAAAACGTTATAATCCCTTTCCAAAGCACGCCATGCTGGCACATTTAAATTTCATGTCTAAAACAACAGTCGCTAAAATTATCAGCACAAAACAGCTTGAAGTAATCAGTAAAGGGTTACTACGTCTAGCAAGCACGTTCTGACGCCACACACGTTTTGGTCTTTTATTCAGTGGAGTGAACGTTTCACATGGAAACAGCTGCAATACACTGACCACCAGAGAGGGAGAGGGGATACAGGCATAGTCCTAGAAATCCTTTCACAGCTTTTTTCATAGAAGAAGCTGGATGAGATAAAAAAAATTTCTATCGCTGAGATTCGGAGAAGACACCAGATATCGTTTCTAATGTGGTACAGAGACAGTCAATCGAACTAACCCTACGAATATTTAAATGAGAGACACGCTAAGGAATTTCGGCCCATGCTGGCTACATGACCACCCACGTGCGGGGATCCTCTGTGCAAACTGCCTACCTGTAACATGGAAGGGGTACAGGTCTAAACAGATTACAGATCTCTCTGGAACGATAAAAATCGGAATTCGGAGCATGCAAAACGTTTATGTCCATAGATAAAAATAGATTATTTTTACAGCCCGACAACATCAAAGCAGTCAAATTGTATATAAAAACATCATGGTGCACGTCCTGGTGTGCGCCACAGTATGGTGTCCTGTTACCCAGAATGTTAATTCTAAAATTGGAGTGGACACTCGGTAGATCTAGTTGCAGACACCAGCGTTTTTAAACGCAAACAGAATTAAGGTATACACTGGAAAATTCACCTCATTATAATTAATCAAAGAACAGATAACTGTTTGAGGTACAATAGCTCGCCACAACTCAAGCTGAATATTTACTATGTTCTCCTCAACACATAACGAATGATATGGATTGTAGGCGTGGGATCATGCTTGTTCTTGGAAGGCGTTGCCACCTTTCAGACCAAAACCTCAGAGATAGTGATTTGCGGTTTTGGATGAGAACCTTATCTGAAATAGTTTAAAGTACTACTCTCTGAAGCGTTCAGTGTGCAAATAGAGGGTACTCAAGACAAACTTGACATGCTATATTCGAAGTGAATCTAATGTAGCAGCCCTATGTGGACGTTAATCGCAGCCGTCTAATGGATTAATGAAAATGAATATTCTCATGGTAAGTGCGCTTTGAGGTCGCCTTTTGGACTTGATGTACACTAACAACACTGTTTATTCAAAGTGAAAGACTGCACAAAATTTTGTGCGATCTGCATGAAAAATAATCTGATTTGCAGACTGATAATGCTGGATGAAATTAATTGGATGATACGCGATTTCAGCTCACAGTAGACTGGCATTTTCTTGACAGTCAATCAAACACCCATGTAAGTACCAACGTTTAAACGTTCAAACTGTGATACCCGTAGATATGACAGGCCGTTAGATCACGTCGGTCAGCTCGTGCACTTTGTATATTAAACAAAAGAGTATTTCGACAAGTGGCACATCCCAGTGTGTATGAAAAGTGTGCGAATTGGATCATGGTTCCAAACTCACCTATATCACAAAATATATCAAGTCAGTAATCTCACCGAACATGCGTATGCCCTGTCCCGTTCAAAGTTCCTATCAACATTATCATCGGGCACCATAGCAACCGGTTTGGTTTAAAGCTAATAAGAAAATTGCGTACCTACAAGGATCTGGGAAGCCTTCTTCACTGATCATTCGTGGAAGGCAAAAACGGGACTGACGTCATATCATGTACATCGTTAAACATCCCATTGTAGTTCCATTATTTTCTAACAAATGCACGGTTATTAATTCACGCTTACATCCGTGAACAGTTTCTGCCTTGTAAGTCCGTACTCATTCACTTCGTTTTTTTGTCTGAACGATAATCACTTGGTTATTTAAAAACGCCATGTTCAAGGTGTGGTTTCCGTAAGACCAATGCCACATACGATTATTCGCCACTTTAATCGCGCCTTCCTGTAACTGTCTAACAAAGTAACTGCCGCCTGCCAGCCCAAATTGTGAGAGTGGACAAAAACTTGCGTGATTTTCCCGACGGAAAAATGCTCATAAACGTCCTTTTTCGGACATCCGAAATAATAACTATTCCAACAACCGAGACTGCTGGAAACCGGAATCTTTATCACATACTTTTCACGATTTTTTCATCTCACAATCACTTAGGAGACATTTATCTGCTTCCTTCTAATAAATTTGTTTCAGAGTGCAGCTTTCCAGAACAGCTGTTTTCGCTGGGCTGTTGGCACTTCACTTAACACTCGGTGTGCGCCTAACTTGTCTGACTTGCTAACGCGTGTGGTGGTAGGCATCCACCGTGCGAGATCGTAACTCGCATGCCGGAGAGCAATGAAACGTTTGCAATTTTATCGAAGACGATACGAATGTGTAGAAGGTTATCGGCGGACGGTGCATGCTTCGTGTTAAGCTGTCATTCCAACGCGATGGTACTCTTACAGAAACTGTACCGCCAAAGAGCTCAGCTGAAGAGTCATTTCTCTTTGGTTTGCATCCTTTATGGGTTAAGGCAAAGAAAATTCCAATCCCCAATGATATGGCACGGTTAACTTGATTTTGAAGTCTTCTCAAACGAGCTCATTATACATCAAGCCTTGCAATAAACCCTTATCAACAATGATCAAAACAAAACTTATAATTCACTGAAAGATCTCAAATACTTCGGGTCAAAAGACCACTGCAATGCACCAAACACTACTTACTCAGACAGTTGTATGGTGGTCGAACAAAATTTCGGTCACTTAATGCCAACGCCCTCATAAGCCCGTTAAGAAAAGTGGGTGGGTGTCACCTACCCAGTTGGGGATCATATGAGTATTCAAACTGTTGGTTAAAAACACTGTCCAATATGACACCGTGTCGCAGTCAGTGAGGTAGTTTTATACAAAAAATTTATGTTTCGCCTGTCTAGCCTCTTTCGTTCTTCTTTTCACAATTGTACAATTCCACCTCCGTGGTGCGGAAAGCCGTGGTTCAAACCACATTCTTTTTACAGACACGTTCATGACGATTATGACTGAATGACTGAAGCTATCAGTGCAAATCCGTGCCTGTATTCACCAGTAACTACAAAATCTGGCCATTCTAGTTTCTGTAGTATCCAAAATGGAAGTCAGGCTTACAATTCGATTAAGAGAGTGCTCCGGCGAAGTCTCAAGTCAAGGTTTACGCCGATTGTTTCTGTATAAGTTATGGAAGAGAAATCGGGCCATTTTGCCAATAACGTAACCCGTGCAGTGGAACAACGGCGATTGGAAAGTCTTGCAAAAAATGTGGTTAGTTATGCGTTCGTCGACATTTCAACTCAACCGCTAGTCACAACGGAGTCGAAGCCGCACAGTAGGTATACGGCAAACGGAAATTTGAAGCATGAACTGACGAATGCATTCTAATTTCGCTGACTCCAGCAGTTGTATATTAAATGTGATCTCTTTTGACGTCCTCAACGGGCAAAAAGAGATGGCCCCCAAGAATAATAGAATGATAATCTTCACAACTCCGACATTGCAACGCACTTTCCACTCACAAAATTTATCCCCATCAATGCTGATGGATAGTACTTTGTTTCTTTCGACGCTAATCTAACGTTGGCCGAGTTTGTTTACTAAGTAAACCTTTCCAGCAAGGTATTAGGGAGAAAGATGAGCTGACACTATCACGACCTAACACTCGGGTGTTCTAGATCAGGATACGGTCAAGAATGGCATCAAGTTACAAAATCAAACCATAACTTTCGGAAAATGTAAATCTGATTTTACTTGACAGGTATTATTAAAAACGTTCCACCAGACATTTTGTCGGAAGTTCCATTTACCATAATCTATTTCCAATCCAGTAGTGTCAAGAACAAGTCAATTCCAATTCGTTCTGGTTACTCTACCCCAGTTTCGTTGGCTTCATAACTGTACACAGAAACAGCTTGGGGGAAAATATCCGAATGAGTAAACAGACTAGCAGTAAAAACGTAATGGAAACGAAGTCAACGCGGAGTTAACAAGAAACCATATTCTCATTTTGCGTCGCACCAGTCAAAAAATTTTGAATGTTAATTAGCTTAAGCAGTTGGAGTCAATTAAACAAAACTAACCGAAAAAAAGAAAGTCACGGATAGGTGGCTTATTGCTGACATTACCAAACCGTTATTCAATGACCAGAGATTTAGATTAGGTGAGGCTTGAAGAGAGAGAAAAGTTGAAAATTGACCGACTAACCAGGAGTCAATCAAATTTTACCACCATGTGTTAGCAGGAACGAACATCAAAATTTGTTTCTGGTATGGCTTTAGGTATTTACTCAAGCAATGAACTCACTTTTCCTGAGCTGAAGATTAAAAGGATATAATATTGAGGAAAAGAAATCAAGAAAACGGAACAAGGAAAAAAAATGAACAACGAAAAAATTACCTCTAGGTTGTAGAAATGTAGATCGGTCGCCTCGTCTAGATCACCCAAGATTTTAACTGACGACATGGACTGCTTTCTGCCGAGCAATGCTGTCATATAGGCAAGTTCCTAATAAAACACGAAAAAGTTTTGCTTTCGAAACTTGATAATCAACGTTACATGCACATGGGGAAGGTTTTAGAGCAACAAAAACTCACGTACTGTTAGTTCCGAACGGTAGTAGTAGACCAAACACTGACATTCGACCCATATTACCGCGACACTTACAGTGTGAGACATTAAAATGTTTGGGCCGTGCCACTACTTACTATTAATTAAGTAGCTACTACATTACATGGAAACCGGTTGATTCGTAATTAGGTGAGTGCCGTTTGACGCATCGGTAACTGAATGAATTGTAACGAATTTTATCCGATAGGAAACCAGTGTTATTTTTGTGTTCGATCAACTAGTTCCCAACTGGGATGCTTTCCGCAGGAGTCTTTAATTCTGTGTGATGAATTGGGCGGTGGACTTTACACCATTTTCTAACACAGTGAACCCATTCAATGTGAAAACCTCATAAAAATGATACATGAAGTTTTGTGTATCGTACGGTAGACATACGTTTGTCAAAGTCCCTTATGTAACATATCCAGCTGATCACTCCCTGGGGTCAAAAAGGCGTGCAAAACGTTTTCGCATTCAAACTCCGAAACAAAAATCATGATTTGTAAAAACGTGTAGTCAGGGTTCATGAAACCTGAAGGATTTTGTTTATTACTAGGGCTACTATCGTCGCGCTGAAGATAAACAATCATGTAGAGGCGGTTTCCAAACAGTTAATCATCGTCAACACGATCACCATTAACGACAGCAACCGGTGTGACATTGAAAATAAAAGATGAGGAAATGAATGCCACTGACAATATCCTTCAACTCCTGGAAAACAATTCGGAATGATCGGTGAGTAGCAGAATTAAACTAGGACAACAGACACACTCCCAAAAGACCATAGATAACTACAGGATATTTAACTAACCGGTTCAAAATCTCAACAAAGTGCGGAAACAAAATTACGTGACATTTTCATAGATTTCAAAATAATTACATATTTGCTAGATTTTCGACTCATTGATGATGAACCTGCGTTTTCGCGAGAACGATTGGAACGAGGCCACACCGTATTCAGAAGATGTAGGCTTCAATACACTATCATCATCATCATCATCGTCGTCATCATCATCATCATCATCATCATCATCA